>APFE030637051.1:1500-12469 GCA_000404065.3 Pinus taeda
GATAAAAGAAGATTTGATCAAGGGTTTCCCTACACATTGTGGGGTTTTTGTCCCTGGCTAGCCGCCACATCTTGTGTCTCTTGTCTTGGCTTGTTTTCTGTTGATCGTTTAATGTTCTATCTGCACTTTACTTTATATATATGTGATTGCTAATCTGTGGAATATAATAAGAAAAAGAAGTAAACTGTTACAAGCATAGAACATACCATAATTTAACAATGCTGCTACCCATGGCCCTGCCACTGCCACTGCTGCGTCTGCACTGCATCCCTTCTCATCATGCTACATCGTGTTGCCCATAACACGCCACCGCTAACTGCTGCACTACAACCCAGTTACTGAGAAGTAAGTAATTGATCTCCCAACACTGACATCTCTGTCAGGGTAGAGACACCTTCGATGCTGAAACTTCCTTTGTCGCTGACAAGTGCTCCCTCTTTGACCTCTGCGTTGCTGCAACAACTCGATGCATCTCGCACTGTTGCACACCTCTCTGTGCCATCTTTCACTGGTGCAACACCCCTGTGCTTTTCGCACTGTGACCTCACACTGTCCTGGGAATTCTGCACTATAGCTCTCTCTGTTGCTCCATCCACATCCATCATTACTAACATCTGCCAGTATTGCTACTCCTCTTCGGGGCTCCCGTAGCAAGGTCTAATCCAAGTGGCTGGGTACCTCAAGGATCCTGCCCCTCATCGCTTGTAGTCCATCTGACTACAGCTCGATGTCTCCCCACTTCCGCTCAAGTGGTGTGTTTGCACTCATGGCACACAGAACAAAAAGGATCCTGACCTTCTAGATATCAAAGTTGGATGCCTCATCCAACCTATCTTGATCCCTCAACACATTCATGGCCATCTCTCTGCTCTTCTTGTTGACTCCTCTTAGTCTCTCTATTTCCCGCCTGGAAGTTCTTTGTTCGACTCTTGTTGAGTCTACTTCTTGTCTGGAAGTTCTCGGTTCGATTCTTGCCGAGTCTCTCTACTTCCCGTTTGGAAGTTCTCGGCTCAACTCCTGCTGAGTTTCTCCACTTCCTGTCTGGAAGTTCTCTTCTAGACTCCCTCTGAGTCCTGATTTCCCACTTGGAAATCCTTCTGCCAACGTCATGTTGCCTCTCCCTGATCGTCTGTGTGACAACAACATTGATCTAGATTCCTTGGCTAGAAATCTGCCTAGGCAGCAACTCCCTCTACCTTGGCCTTGCCTTGTTAGGTATTGATCTGACTACAGTACTCCACCAACTCCACTCTGCAACTTACCCACAACCTTCTAAACCCGAGCAACCTGAAGGTTAGAGCTCCTAGGCTCTACGCAATCTTGACACCAGCAAATCAACTTCCTTAGCCAACTGCATCAGCGCTCCTGGCCTGTGTGTGGCTCTACATGAGCCTGTCTTTGCCTCCCTTAGCCTCTGCGCTACTTCTTCTTGGCTCGAACTTGATGACACAGGTACTGCGTCACCCCTTCCTTGCTGCTTCTCTGTTAGGAACAACTTCTGTCACTTGGGACAACTGTTTTCTATTGTTGCTGCTCTGCTCGGTTGATGTCTTTAGTTCTCCTGTGATCAGTAACCACCCTTTGATACCATGTTGAAGTTTCTAAGTCTAATAGTTAGAAACCCTCCATGTACTTTCTGATTTATTCCTTCCTACTCGTTCTGATTAATTAACAAGTTATTTACCATGTAAATATTGAAAATAAACACAAGTACATGCTCAACACATTACATATCATCAACTAAAGGAAACAGAAACAAGCACACAAGTGACGCCGTTGTTTTTGGACTATTGTCCCCGAAAATACCCAATGCTGGAAAACCGGTGCAACTATCTGAGGGTTTGATTTATTAAGCAATTTCAGAATACAATCTGGGTGCCAAATCCGGCTCACCCAACAGAGAAAAATCTCGGAAGTAGTACCTCTCTACTCAGAAGCAGATATTTTAGCTGAAACCTTGGATAAACACTCTGGCAGCTCCACAACTCCAATCTGCCCCACGAAAAATCCTAGCGCCAGCCTCTAGGGACCGCGTCAGCCTCTTCTGCCCTCTGCAACGACTTTCCCAGCAGTTTTGGCAATTCTCGACAGTTCGAGTTGTTCTCGACAGTTCCAGCTTTTGGCCTCTACGTCAGCTTTCCCGATAGTTCGAGTAGTTCCCGGCAGTTTTGGCTTCTGCTCTCTGTGTCAGCGTTCACGGTTGTTCCGACAGTTTCTAATAGTTCTGGCTATTCCTGGCAGTTTCTTCTTCTGCCCTTTGCGTCAACTTTCCCGGTTGCTGCGTTGATCGTCCCGACACTATCTTTGCCTCTCTGCTTTTGTATTCATTGCCCCTCAGCTACAACTCCAGATCACTCTCTCAACTTTCTCAGCAAATCGAGCGCTAGAAAGTCGAAACCTTGATCTCTTGGTGTGTTCTCCAAGTGACTCTCAAGCCTCCTCTTATACTTTTCTCATAGACAGATCAACGACCGAGACTAAGTCCCTAATCAATGGCTAAGATTAGATCTGGCTTGATCCATGACTTTTGGACCATTCTAACACAGTTTTATATTAATTCACATTAATATTTTAATTTCCCTAAGTTTAGACTTAAGGACTCCATTAAAAATATTAATTCTGTTAATACCTCCCAAACTATTTAGAATATGCTCAAACCCTTTCTGGGTTTTGGAGATCTCATGTGCCTTAGCCTCTCGACCAAATTTCGTGGCTAGAGCACATCCGATGCTACCCCAAATGAACATCATCTTGCTGAGATCATCATCATTACAACTGCTTTACTGAAGTCTTCATTACTGTGTCTTCACAAAGATATTCATTATGACAATGATATCATTATTGCTGCTTCATTGTTTCACTGAGATCATCTCTGTTGCTGTGATACTATTACTGAACCTTCATCAAGGTTTTCACCATACCAACGAGATCTCTGTGTATATGCGATCTGCACCTAAATCCACGATCTTGCATCAAGATCTTCTCTGCCACAACAATGTCAGGATCTTGCATCAAGATCTTCCCTGCCACAACAATGTCAGGACTGAATTCTTGAGAGCCGAGACTTGTGACTGCATTTGATTTGTGTTATGACTGTGTTGACTATGCGAAGACGTGATCATGTGGAGGCTGAGACATAGAGGTATGTGCAAATATCACTCCACTGGAAATGTTCCGAGATAGTATGTGGGATCACGATTATACCGAGACAGAGTATGTGCCTTATGGTGTGATCATAGTTATAAGCCGAGACAGAGTGTCTTCAGCGAGCATAGAGACAGAGAGTCTTCATTGAGCAACAAGACAACGATTTTCACCAAGCACCGAGACAGAGAGTCTTCATCGAGTACTGAGACAATGTTTTTCACCGAGCACCGAGAGAGGGCCTTTCACTGAAATCATATATCGAGCTTCTGTCACTGTGTGTCATTGTTTTGTATTATCGAGATAATATCTTCCTGTATCATATGAAGTCTTAGAGTGATCCGAGGTGTGTGTATATGTCGAGAGTGTCTAACTCCATCCACAATTACAGTGATTGCAATTTTTGTGACTGTGTTGGAGAGGTCGAGACTGTAATTGCGTTGAGATCGTGGTCACATGCATAGAGTATCATTTTTCTTCACCGAGATAGTGAGATTATAGTCATGTTGTTATACTACACTGTGTCGAGATTCTCTGAGGAGTTCCATCTTCTTTTTCAACATTGATCTTTAGTCTTATATATATAGTGATCATGTCTTCCATATCAAGCTGACATTACATTAGATCGTTGTGACACCAATTTTGATTCGACTTGACATGTGTAAGTGCTTTGAGGCCGACATGACTGTCTTTCTGATTGTTTAGCTGGCAAACTTCTTTGGAGGATAGCGCTTGTCTTGGAGGGCTCTTGACACTAGGTTGGACCCATATTCATTACATACATGCTCAAGAAGAGGTCTTTAACATGATCTTGACGCTTTGACTTTTCTAGACCTGTGGAATGAGCAAGAAACTCATTCGTACAATTTACAAAAATAATATTTCTTTTTCTTGGTAGGTACAAAGTTCAAAAATACATTTACAAATACCGAACCTAGTTATACTTTTCTTCAACAAGACTTAGGAAAATAATTAAATTTTATTAATTAATTTAATTTGGACAATTTCACTTAGAAACGTTTTTTGGGTATTGGAGATAATTAATCCACCTATGTTCTTAGCCTCATAGACACCATTTGAGACTAGAACACCTGCTCGAGCTACAAAATCTTCTATTGCTATTGAGATGTGAATGAAATTAAAGAAATTCTATTAAAACTTCAAGTGAATTTCAAATTTTATTGGTGAGAAACAAATCAACTAGTTAGAATATTGTAGCATCTGATTTCATTACAGATCATGTTTGGAAGTTGGAAAAACTGAAAAATGAATTATGAGTGAATCACTCATTGAGTAAAGATAAGGAATTCGTAACTATTCTATTTAATAGCCTACTTGAGCAGTACTGACATTATGTAACTTCATTTTGCAGCTCTTCTTGAAATGAAGTTCGTACATTTGAAGAAGTTGTAGGCTTTCTACTTTAGAAATAGTAGAGACTCAAGAAAAATGAACTTGCACCAAATTGAGTGTTTAGAGGGAGACATAGAGTAGGGGATTGTTTAGGGGGAAGATTAGTTGGGATCAAAATCAAAATTGGATGACAAATGCTTCTGAAATTCCTAAGCTATGCAATTATTGTAGCAAGAATAATCATACTGAAGAAGAATGTTATCTGAAAGAAAGATTTGAGGTTGAAAGGACTAGAGGTAGAGGACACTAAAGAGGAAGAAGTAGAGGGCGAAGGCATCAAGGTCATTTTGTTAAGGTAGTACAGTTGTTGCACAAGTACTTGGTATTGATTATTTGTTTATGGCTTCTCACATTGACATGTTGTTTCTTAATGTGTTTTGTACATTGATTCGAGAGCTACCAAGCATATGACTACTGAGTAGCAAGTTTTTCAAAACTTGTTCTCTATGGTAACGAGATTATTATTCTTGGTGATGATAATATTCATGAGGTACAAGGAAGAAGTGACATACCCATGTGTGTTTTAGGAGAGTGCATTGAATGCATACATAATGTTTTGTATCTTCTTGGTTTAATGACAAACTTGCTTTCAGTTAGTAAAATTACCAAGGAAAACTATATTATTGTGTTTGAAAAGAAACAATGTTTGATTAAAGATCATCACAACAACATCATTTCTAGAGGATTGCGGTGTAATGATAAATAAAGGTTTGATGGTATTCCAAAGGAAGAGCAAACCTTTTTGACTTGTTCTACTTTAGAAAATCAATTATGGCACAAAATATATGGTTATTTTAATTACTTTCATATGAAGTTGTTTCATGAATTTAATTTGGTGAATGGATTGGGTAAGATTAATGAAGATAAAGGTGTACACGAAGCATGCCTAGTAGGGAATAAACTTCGATTCAAACTTGATACCAACAAAACAAAGGCAACTTAGTACTTGAATTAATTCATAGTGATGTTTGTGGTTGAGAATTCAATCCTTTGGAGGTGCTAAGAAGTTTGTAACAATCGTTTAAAAAATTTCAAGTAAAGTGTGGGTATATTATTTAAAGAACAAATATAATTTGTTTGCCATTTTTAAGCAATTAAAGGCTCTGGTTGAAAATGAAAGTGGTTGGCACATTGAGGTGTTCATGAGTGATAGAGGAGGTGAGTATGAATCACATGCCTTTCCTGATTTTTTCTTTCATCATGGTAGTCAAAAGAAAAATTCTGTTAACACCATAGCAAAATGGAGTATTCGAGAGGAGGAATAGATCAATTATGGAGATGAGTAGGTGCATGCTGAAAGGGCATCATCCCAGTGATTATTTTTGGGCTTAAGTGGTTCAAACAACAATATTTTTGTTAAATTACAATCCAATAAAGGCAATTCATGGGAGGGCCCTTTATAAAGCTTGGTCAAGAAGGAAACCAAAGGCAACCAAATCTCAATGTTTTTGGTTGTTTGGCATGTGTATATGTTTTGAATTTAGATAGACATAAGTTGGAGGTTAAAAGTAGGAAATGCATATTTATTGGGTATAACACTGAATCAAATACATACAAGTTATATGATGTCATAAAGATAAAGGTTGTTATAGGTAGAGATGTACTTTTTGATGAACGAATCCCGCATGTGCATACGTGTGAATGGAAAGGTGAAGCTTTGCAGGTTAATAGTGAAGAGCATGAGTTCAAAACTCGTCACATATAAAAGGTGCAATATAGAATAGGAGAAATAAGTGGAGCAAGAAAAAGAGAGAGTTGGAATGGGAAGAACAAGATGGCAGTTAGTCTCAAAATGATGAAAGTCAGTCTCATAAGATACCAAAATGGTTTTATTGGACTTTTCAAGATGGAAAGCTAGTTGAGGCACAACGAGCAAAGAGAAGAACACTGTCAAAATCACCACAATAGGTAAATTTTTCCTTGATGAGTGAAGTTGTATATTCTTATGATCCCATTTCTTTTAATGGTGCAAATTGGAAAGAAGAAAGTAGAGATGCAATGCAAGTAAAATATGATGCCTTGATGGAAAACAACACTCGAAAGTTAGTTGAATACCCCCCCAACTAAGAAATCAATAGGACGTAGATGGGTTTATTACACAAAGTTCAAATTAGCTGGTTCTATTGATAAATATAAAATCAAGTCAGTTGCAAAAGAATGTGAACAGAAAGAAGGAATTGATTATGAGGAAACATTTGTCCCTCTTGCAAAATTAATCACAACTAGAATGTTGTTAGCTCTTGTAACATTGTTTGGATTGTAGGTACACTAGATTGATATTAAAAATGCATTTTTGAATGGGGATTTGCAAGAAATGCATATGAAGCAGCCTGCAGGATTTGTAGTTGAAGGATGTAATATCCTGAATATTAATTTTAGTAATATTTTGAGAATTTTTCTTAAGTATTTCCGCAAATTCGATAAGCAAATTGAGCAGATTAATCCGTAAAATTAACGGTAAACAAGGAAATATAAATTGCAATTGAAGAATAGACAATCAATGCATGCAAAAAATCTCAACTTTATTTATATTAATTAAAAACTGATTTTTTCAAATCTAGAGGATCGCTGAGGGATCCTGCAACTGAATCTGGCCTCAGGATAATATCTAATGCAACACTAGTGTTGGCCCCCCACAATTGACTATAACCAATGAGCACTCCTGTTAATTCTAAATGAATTCAGCAAGGAATGAGGTTGGATTTGGTCCATTCTCACCCAATCACCCAAAGGTTTATGATCTGTGACTAGCCCAATCTTGAGAACCAAGTCCTTAAAACCTCTCACAAACACAATGCTCAAATCCAAGATGTCCAAAATGATCTCCTCCTCCTCCTTCTAAATACTAGATAGATAGATCTCCAATCTTCTAGAAGTATTTTATCTTATTATTTTATTATTATTCTAGAAGCTCCCCCTTGACTTCATTTTATGTGACTTTTAATTTATTTCTATTTTACTTTAAGTCACCTTTGGCCTTTTCCCCCTTAATTAATTGTTTCTTTTTTTTTAATTAAGTGACTAATTAAAGTCACTTCTAATTTGGAAAAATGGTAAATCACCCACCATACTTTCTTTAGCCACTAAAAGTCAGTTCTCAACATCCCATCCTGTAGATCTTCTCGTTTTGGTTCCATCAATCTATTGCACTAAGGTGTTCCATCAAATATTCCTCCCGGAATGCAACCTTAAGCGTAATTAATTAAGTTATGCTCAATAATAACCCCGCTTTATTGGGATATATCAGAATGCAACAAAACCAAAAACAAGTTGTGTGGAATTACTCTTGATGATGGTATATGCGAAGCGAACATTGTTGGACCCTATGTTGCAGGAAACGTGGCATAGAGGTCCGTTTTTGTATGGAAACGGGTACGAAACACGGAAACACGTATGGTACGGCCGTGAAACGCGTTTCCAGCCGTACTGCCACGTTTCCCGAAACGGAAACGTGCCAGTACGGCGGGAAACGCGTTTCAGGGCCGTACGACCCATGTTTCCTCATTAACTTGTGTTTTTTTAATTTGTTTTTCAATTTACTTTTAGGGTATGCTAGTGACTTCTTGTTGCTTCTAGACGCATGTCTAAAGTTATAAAAGTGAATTTTTTCCCTAGTGTTGATATGCAGTTCATCAAGAAGTTTGAGGGATATGCAGTTCATGGTAATGTTAAATTCTTAAAGTAAAAGTGATATTTTCCTTTATTTTTCATTTTCATCCTTTTACTTAAATTTTTAACATTACCATGAAATGACTCAGGGTGTTTGAGAGTGGTTTCGCCCTCATTGGATTTCATATGGAGAAAGTAGAATTTTAGATCTCACTCAAAATCTAGCAGACTTATTTGTTTTTCAAGATTTCAGGATTGGGGGGATTGCAATGTTTCCATTGGATTTTATCATGTACTAAGGTATGGAAATTGTATTTAATCAAGAGAATCAAGCCCTCTATGCAGGGGAAACTCCCAATAATCAAGATCATGTAGGGTACTAGGGTATGAAACGTGTATTTAATCAAGAGCACTAAGGTCATTCGACTATGTAGGAGGAGACTCCCAATACAACAGTGGTATTTCTAAAGAATGAGATGTGGATGCAGAAAATCCTGATTTGGATCTCTCTCTTGCAGCCTTATAGTCTTTATTGTACTTGCAGCCTTACAGTCTTTATTGTACTTGCGACCTCATATATTAATATAAATAAAGGTTGATTTTGAGATTTGGATATATAATAAAGGTTGTTGTTGGATATTCCGATATTTTTATTTTCATTATGTGATCATTCATGAGTAAATGTGATGTAAATTAAATCTTTATGCTTAAGTGTAATAAATTATTATGTATCATCTATGCTTTATGATTGCACACACACATATATATATATATATATTCGCGTTTCCCCGTTTCCAAACTTTGGGGAGGTCACGTTTCGTATCGCTTCCCGTTTCGGAAACTCTTACCCATTTCCCCGTTTCGTGCAACTTAGGTTGGACCCCGTAAATCTCCTCAAAACCCCTCCAGGACTGCTAATGATATAATTCTGCTCCTGCGACCTGGCCATCACGTACCATGGAAACCAATCCTAGATGTACTATAGAGGAGATTGAAAATGGGGACATTACAAATCCTCTCGTCCCATGTTTGCTTTCCCTCAAGCAATCCACATCTCACTGTTGTTGAGGCATCTGTATACCGATACCAGGATCCCATACAAACCATTGTGTGACACCATGCCTCCATGCTAACCAACCATGAATGGACCCCTTAATACTTGGATCCCAAACCAATCTCTAACTCATCCTGCGATCAATAGATCTGCTTGGATCCCAATGCCACCATGTCTAATCATCGTTTCCCATGCGTAAGGGCTTCTGGTGTGCTATAACCTCGACCAAAAATATTCTCCCAAGAATTGCCCCATCAATAGGATACCAACTCATAATCTCGCTCCAGTCCATCCCATGGGAAGGATCAATTGCCTGAATGCCTGTACATGGTACAAGTCTATCATGCTGATGCTTCTCCATGCTCCACCTATGCTACTTTACTTGGACAACTAATAGGGGTGACTTTGCCCCTTTCCTTCCAATGTGTAATGGTAAGCTGACAAAACTGCAAGCTCTATCTATGTACCCCTGAAGAGGGCTATTCTGTAAGTCTGGAATATGCTCCACTGGCTACTTAGGGATGTTAAGTATTCCCCAATTCTAGACAACTTGGCCCTTGACCTGTCACATGCCACTCAAAGCTCCTTGAGTGTATTGGCCTCCTATAAGATAATGCCTCAAAGTGATTGGATCTGCTTCTTCATCGCTGTAAGGTCTGTCTTGATACACTCCATCTCCACTTGGCAACTAATGTTTGAAAGTACTGCAGCCTTGTTGGCTGCCTTTGCCTTTGTCTGCTCTTCGTCAATAGCTTGCCCCAAAGATGGTTCTTCATCCTCCTCCATCATGGCCATAATGTGAGCCTCTAACATCCTCATCTGACTCATGCTTCATTGTATGCTTTCCTTACTGGATCATCACTTGTAGCTCATCTCCGTGAATGTCTCCTTAGTATTCTTCATGTGAAAATTCTATCACTGCAACATCTGGTTTACTTTGCCTACTTATTTTCAATAAGTTATTTATGAAACTCCTTTAATAAACGTTAAAATAAACTCTGCTGCAGATATCACGCCATAATACAGAAACAAACACATGCACAAGAATCAACACATCGACATAGATATTTTGGACAAGAGTCCCCGGAAAAACCCAAATGTGGGAAAACCAGTGCAGCGAGGGAGGATTTTATTATTCGGCAATTCTTCAGTACAACCGAGTGCCAAACTGGCTTACCCAACAGAGAGAAAAAATTCTCCAGCATTTCTCCCAGTCCCAGCGTCAGCCTGGTTGACCTCTGCGTGGATCCCAGACACTCTGTGTCAGGCCCTGCTTGTCTGCATCAGCCCTGGGCCTCTCTACGTCACCCACGCAGGTCCAGTAGTGACTGCACAGTCTCCTGCTGCCTCAACATCTGCCTAAGAGGCCCTACGTTGGTCTTCTGTTGCGGATCCTGACTCTCTGCTCCGTACTTGCTGCCTCCTGCTGCTCTCCAGACCACTAGTTCGAATTTCTCAGCTAACCCCGCTCTAGAAATCGAATTCAATGGTCTCCCTTAGTATGTTCTCCAACTGACCCTCAAGTCTCTTCTTATACTTTTCTCGTTGGTTCAGAAACGACCGAGATTAAGTCCCTAATCAACGGCTAAGATTCGATCTGGCTTGATCCATGACTTTCAGACCATTCTAACTCAGTTTCATATTAATTCACATTAATATTTTATTTTCCCCAAGTTTAGACTTAGGGACTCCATTAAAAATATTAATTATTTTAATATCTTCCAAACTGGTTAGATTCTGCCCAAACCA
>APFE030637058.1:0-110643 GCA_000404065.3 Pinus taeda
AAAATATTTCTATACCCTTAATACATTACTTTCCCATATATATTACAAATTATCTCGCATAATGTTAGATTATTCCCTAATATTAAATTGCACAATATCTCATTACTTTTAATATAATTATATAATAATTTTTATTAAAATAATTGTAAAGCAGGTTAAATAAAAAGTGTTCAAATTCCTATAAAGTTATGATATAAAAAAGTCAAATATGTACTTAATCTATAAGTTTATAATATATTTCAAAAAAAACTTTTCTTTGATTTAACCATCTTAATTATAATATTTAATTATAATTTAATAAATTTTAAAGAAATATTTTTCTTTGATTTCCATCTTAATGTATAATATTTTAACGAGGATAAATTTTAACGAGGATTATCTTAATATTTAAAATTGATTTTTTTTTTCATTATAAATTAGTATCTAGTGTAGCTATAGTAAATATTTAATAAGTTTCAATAAACATAATAATTACCATCTATATAATAATTATTATGGCCTCAGGGATGTCTATTTTGGAATAGGATTTCCATAATTTTAATTCAATTATGAATAATTATTAGAAGGATAGTAGGGATTTAACTCCCATAAATATTCTAGAATATTTTTAGTAGTATGCACACATGAAAGGTTGTGATTTATTTCCAAGGTAGTGATGCCCCCCACACTATTTTCTATGATGTGAATTTCTATTAGTTACATCTAAAAGTTTCATTGAGTCATCAATTTCTCACTAACGAAACCTAACCATAACTAGAAAGAAACTCTCTGAAGAGAGGAGACCATTAGTTGTAAGAAAAAAGATAAAAGGCAATCAAGAAGTTAACTACGGACCTTTCCTAGTATACAACACCAAGAGAAACTATTGTCCAAAACTATAAAGAACAAAGTCATCAAAAAACTATCTAGAGAGGTGATAATTTGAAATAGTGATCTACATAGGTTCCTTGGTGCTTGATTAGTTGTTGACATTTGCTCAGGAATACCCAACTATTTCTGAGTCATGTCAATCTTATGGTCCACTCTACCAAACTAGCCGTGAATTCGATCCAGAGAATGCATGATCATTAGGGGGATTTTTGAGGTCTAAAATGGGACTCCTAAAGAAATTATAAAATAATAGGAGAAATAATAAAATAAGATTAGATGAGATCATCAAATTTTAAAGATAAAAAGAAAAAATTGTAATTTTCAACTCGTATTTTCAACTTATCTCCCTATGGGTTTACTCAAGTTTCGAGTGGAAACACACATTGGATGCATAATTTGATTCCACATCAAAGGAGTACCCATGTTGCATATTTTCGATAGAGCTCGCTACATGAAAAGTAAGAAATGAATGAAAAACATGATTGCAATTATGTTTTTTCATGTATTTCTCATTTTTCGTCTAGTAGGATCCATCAAAAGTATGCAGCATGGGCACTCTTTGGATGAGGAATTAAATTTTTCATCCAATGAGTATTCCTTCTCAAAATTTGAGTAAAACCTTAGGGAGATAAGCTGAAAATACGAGTTGAAAAGTAGTTTTATTATTTTCTTATTTTTTAATCTTTTTACTTTTTTACTCCAAAAATGGTGAATCATCCCCCATGGTTGACATCATCATCTTGAATCTTATTGGTTCTTATAAAGTTTATTTTGGTTGTACATTTTCCTTAGGAGGCTCATTTTAGACCTCAAAAGTCTCCTAATGGTCTTCTTGCTGCTCATGTCTATCCATCAACTTATGCCCAAAAATGAATTTCATCTTCCAATACAAATCAATAGTTTTCATGTATTGATTTAACCGATCCTTGGTATTCTTAGTGTTAGGGATTCAATCATCCCACTCAACAAAGACTTCTATATCATAGAGGGGAGCTTTATGCATGGGGGATGCAACCTTAGATTGTGAAAATTCCACTTAAACAGGGTGAGTTGTTAGCCCCATGCAGTGCCTTGAGAATCCATACACTCTTTGGTGCATATGAGATTACCCTCACAAGGCTCGATATTGATAATATGCAACCCCTCTCTCAACTCCTAAAATCTGATGTGGCATTATACCACGTGGTTGTTGATACTCCAACACCAACTAATCCAATGATTGACAATCGTTGGCCCAACAAGGGCCAAAGAGTACTTACCACAACATAGAATACCCCAAGTGAGGGATTTTGTTAAACCATAAGTCACCCAACGTGTCAAACTCCCAAGTCCCCACTGAATAGGGCATAATATAGAATTCCATAGGGTAATTTCTCCAGCACAATGTTTTCCGATTCGACATGATAGTGGCCACCAACACCACATTCCTAATTCTTTATAAAATCTTAACAAAGGTAATAGACGATAATAAGTCTTGAATGATACGAGGGGGGTAGGGATGCTAAGCAAGATACGAAAACCAAAGCCATAGGAACCACATACAAAACTAGTATCAACAACAAATTGTTGATTCATTCTTTCCTCACTCAAATAAATCCCCCTCAAAGTGTCATATCTCCAACTACTATTATAATAATGAATGAAATTGAAACCAAAAAAAATATAACATCCACAATTGAAAAACTAATCTATCTTAACTAGTGCCAAGTCTACCCAAGTTCAACACCCCACCCACTTAGGCTTTTAAGGAAACCCACAACAAAAAAAGCTTACATATTTTTCCGAGACTAATCTAGCCAATTTCTAGAGCACTGAATCCCCCCGATATAAAGAAAATAGGAAATGTGAACGGAGGAGAATACATAAGCTTGCTAGTATAAAGTGAAATCCATAATGACAATGCAGCTCGGACAAAGATTTCCACCCCTCATCACCCTACTCCATAGCGAGCCCAAAAACTCACCTTTGTATCTGCAGTTGCTGACAAGCATACAAGAGGGAGAATTCTAGGCCTTCCTACCAGTAAAACTCACTTGGATTGACCCATCTCCTTCCAGGATGGCCAAAATCCCTCCACTACACAATAAAACCAAAATGTGACCAGAGGAATGGATGCAATCTTCCAGGCTCAATGAAAAATCCGTAGAGACAAAGTCGAGGATATCTAACTTATGACACCTCGTCCCTCTACTTGAAGCCTCGCCCACATAGTTTCCCTGCATTCTGCAATTCTAAACAGGTTCATGTAAGGGAAAAGAAATGATGTTAAAACTTAAAACTAGGGACATACAAGGATGATATTCTACATTATTTTGCTTTTGGTGAATCAATTCTGATTGCCAAAATCCCATAGCTTGCCTTTGCCCCTTTTCCTCTATTCAATTTAACATAATAATTGTCATTATGCCAACATATGGCCTCACATGATTGCATAGACTTAAAACTCCATCCATGGTCTGCAAGCTCAATTCCAACATCCTTTCCATTTCACAAAGATCCTCTATTGAGATTGTGTACTACAAACATTAATTTCCATAGAGAGTAGATGCCATGTCCCATAGCATGTTTGCTAAGCGGGGTAGTGGCGTCCACACACACCACTCCTCCTCCCTCTGCCATGCTTTTCACGCCATATAGGGTTGTCTAACCTTCCAAACTAATTTCTAGTAGGTCCTTTTCAAAGGTGATTATGTTAAGAGATCCCACTTTGAGTCTATGTGATTGGAGGTTTCCATGCATCTATAGTTTGCCAGGAAATGAGCTATTTTGTTTCCCACTCTTCTAACAAGGCCAAAAACTAGATCCGAAATCTGAGGGAGGAAATTTGTTTTAGGATGGATTCCAATCTCTCACTTGTTGAACCTTATGGATATGGGATTCTTTCTAGAGGTTCTACGCCATATTGACTATTATTTTAGAATCTCCTTCCAAGCACAATTTTAGAGAATATTTCCATATAAGCATATTTCAATCCCATATGGAGGCTCATTAACTCCACGACATTATTATTATTCACTCTGATTATTCCAGAGTAAATGAACACAAGCCTACCTCTACTATCACTCATTATCCCATTGTATTCTATAAGCCCTTGATTTCCTTTTTCTTCACCATCAAATTTGAGTTTAGAAGACTTAGGTGGAGGAGGTAACTAGAAGGGGGAAGAGTTGGATGGATCCCCTTAGGAGGTGAGGAGAAATATTACTTTAAAAGCCTTGATTCTTGACCTTTCACATGCTGCTCTCAATCAAAGCACACCTTAGTTAGGGTTAATTCTTTAATTTTCTTAACTACAACATGCTATATATTTCGTGGGGAATCAACTTCCCTTTAAAATTCTTTTGTTTCATTGCTTCTAGATCCTCTACAATAAGAATCCAGGCATCGAGTTCCAAATCTGATTGAGGATTGGAGTTGAGAATGCCTAAGATCTTGATCTAATAGTGGTATTAGATAACTCCTTTGATCTCTCTTTGATGTCAACAATTGTTTTTATAATTTATTCCATAACCCCACAAAGAAACTGGAGAAATTAAACAAATGATCTAAGTATTCCAATGTAGAAGGCATAAAGGATGCTTAGAGGGACCTTAGTAATTCCTCTTGAATATTCTCCCACATCATTGGTTTATTATGAAGTAGAAGCAACAAAAAATGGATATTTTTGGTCATACCTTTTGCTTCCATATTTTAAAACAAACCTCCTCCTTTTGAATATCTTGAAATCCCACCTCAAGCTGATATGATTTAATCATAGAGAAGGTGCCCCTTGACTGATACCCCCTTTGAATTTTGTCCTTGAAGTTGAAGACGAGAATCCTCCACTTCTATAGATAGCTCCATAACTTCTACCACACACTCCCATCCAATTTTGGATTCCATTTCTCTTGTGCAATCCATTGTCACCATTTCTAGTATAAATCTCTCTCCCTACAATAATTTTTCATCACCGCTCTTTCCTGAGTTATCATATGTTGTTTTATTTGCTCCAAGTCTTATTTCTCTCACAATTTTGGAAAGCTTTTCCATGAATCATCCCAAAATAATGCCATCTAACCATTCTTAATCTCCCGAAATCAGTGCTTCTCAATCAATTCCATGCCTTCTTTTG
This sequence comes from Pinus taeda, assembly GCA_000404065.3. Classification (NCBI taxonomy): domain Eukaryota; kingdom Viridiplantae; phylum Streptophyta; class Pinopsida; order Pinales; family Pinaceae; genus Pinus; species Pinus taeda. The sequence continues at coordinate 4,982 of APFE030637058.1, forward strand.
CTAGGTTCTAGATTAATCATCTTAGGCTAATGTTATTCATTCGAATTAGGTTTTGTTGAGGAGTCTCTGGGGCATACTTATTTTTTGAAATCCTTTCCATAGATATTGGCCCTGTTGTAACCACCTTGACCAAATATTCACATAAAAAAAGTTGCTACAATAGTGAATCCCTTGGCCCCAGATCGCCTTTTAGTTTTCATTTGAATAGGCTGTCCTAGGCTACCGATGCCCACTTTCTTTGCTACTAGAGAACTGATTTCAATCTAACAAGTTTCTCAACCATATTAAAGGTGTGAAAATTCCAACCAACCAATTTATTACAAACTTTTCTGATCAGCTCTTCCCATAGGCTCCATTTAAGAGAGCTCTTCGCTAAGGGGGATCCTAAGTATTTTTATGGGAGTTTACTAATTTGAATAACCAATATATGTGCCACATGTCCTTGGACCATCAAAGCCACATTAAAAAAATACCTACAATTTGTGTTTAGTAATCTCCATACTTGAAGCCTTGGAAAACCTATCCATAATTTTATTGAAATATCATTCCTTGGATGCCATGGGTCTACCCATTCCTATTGTTTCATCCACAAAGTATTAGTGATTCAAAGGCAGTTCTTGTCCAAACAACTGCAAACCATAGCGCTGATTATTAGCTACTGTTGTCTTGAACAACATGCCAAGACCCTCGACGACCAATATAAATAGAAAAGGAGATAGGGAATCCCATTTTCTAATACCATTGAAGGTTGTAAAGGGGATTGATGGAGATCCATTTATTGAGACAAAAAATAAGTAGAGGATATAAGGTTATAGATCAAGGCGATCCAATCTTCTGCAAAATCAAAGGCTTGGAGAATTCTACACAAATAATCTAAGTTCAATCTATCATATGCTTTTGATATGCTTTTGATAGGTCCAACTTAATCATCATACCTTTTTTTGGTAACATTCGAGGGATGAATCGCTTCATGGGAAACTGTTATACCATCTAAAATTTTCCTTCCTTTGAAAAATCCTATTTTCTATTAGGATATTAGCTTGGGAAGGAATGACTTCAATCTATTGGATATTATCTCAGTGATTATCTTGTAAATCACTTTCCACAATGCAATGGTTCTATAGCCATTAGAGTGTTCCACTTTCTACTTCTTGGACACTAATGTGAAGAGGTGGTGTCTAAGGTATTGAGGATATTTTTATATTGACGAGACTTGTCAACTACTTGTGACACCTCTTCTCCTATCATTAGCTAGTAAGCTTTTCATTTTCTTGTGGTGAATCCATTAGGTCCTAGGAATTTATTGTGGGGCATTACCATGACCATTGCTTTCACCTCATCATACACAATATTCCTTAGGAATGACTCATTATAGTCTATTGTAATTAGCCTAGGGATGTGCCAAGATACATCCTGAATCACCCTGCCTATGTAATCCCTAGTTTCAATCATGATATTTTGATAGAAATAAACCAACTCTTATGTTATCACCTTATGGTCTCCAACTTCTTTCCATATGGGTCTAATATTTGGGATATCCATTTGTGGCACTTGTGACGCAACATATATTTTTGAAAAAACATTGTATTGATTCTCCCCTCTTTAAGCCATTATATCCATGCCTTTTGTCTCCACAATGTCTGTTCTTGCTTCCTTCTCGCGTCCATCTCTTCTAGAGTTTATGCTTCCTCCTTGACAAGGAATTTTGATTCTCCAAATAATATTGCCTCTTGTTCGATTTCCTCGATTCATTGCTCCAATTTTTGCTTCTCATATATGATATTTACAACACTCTCCTTGTTCCACCTGTTTAGCCTCCCATTGATGTGCTTTAGTTTTTTGAAAATCCAGAATATTACTAAACCTAGCATGTCCTCTAATTTCTCCCACCATTGCTAGACATTGGATAGGAATTTTCGTTCCTTGAGTTAGAATTTCTCAAACCTAAAAGCTTGGTTTTGCAGTTTGGATTTGAGGTGAATATACAATCTTATATCCCAATGGTCTGATCCATGACTGCACATTATGTTTTCCTCTATGAATGTGTCCCATGTTAGAAAATTCTCCTAGATATGAACAAATCTAACTTAGAAGGAAATTGATGCTAGCCTTCCCTCATATTATTCTAGGTAAAAGCTCCATTCTTCGTTCTATCTCCACTAGTTTCACTTCATCAAAATTGTCTCATAGAAAATGGTTTCCTCTACCTATGGTTGCCTAACTCCCCCCTTTTTCTCCTCAAGTGACTTCATTACATTTAAGTCTCCCTGAATTATCCATGCGGATGGGGCTATTAGTTTAGTTATTCTAACTATGGATTATAGGAATAACACTTTATGCTATGAAATATTACGGTTGTATACATTTGAAATATGGTGGTACTCCCAAAATTCTATGTACTAAAATTGGATAGTCACGATACAAAATGAAGCAAACATGATTGTGACCCTAATATTCTACTAGTTCCAAATAATGGTCATACCTTCCGAGTAGCCCTAAAAATTTATGGAAAATTCCTGACAAATTTCCCACCATTTATTGATGATGTCATAAAGGGTTCCAGCTAGTAATTTAATTTCTTGGATCATCATGATTAAAGGTATTATTATTTCCCGTTTTCTCTTAGGAGACTTTGTTTCCCCTACTTATTTAGGTCCATCACATTTCACTGAATAAAGCTCATGGTTGATATTTATTAAAGCCTCAGAAAACCTCAAGGATAACCCTTACTCATCATGACTTGACTAGTGTTCCTTCAGTATTACCTAACAACAACAAATTGGTTTTATGGCCTCGCTTCATTTCCATTTTATGTGCTTTCAATGAATCTTTGAGCATATGTGATAGTACACCCAATGATTTTCTTCGTGATGCATTTGATTTGGATTCCATTACTACATGCTTGTATTTTAGATATGTTTTGCCCAAAAGGCATACTTGATGCTTTGGCAAAGTGAAAGGGTCTTTTCCTTCCGATGACTTTTCCAATGCAAGGAGATTTAGAGAGTCTAGGTTTATATCTTCCACTTCATTAGGGAGATTTTATGTGTCCTCAATGATTGCATGCAAGAAAATTGGAGGGAAGTGTGGCTAATTAGCTATGTCGACAATCGCCCATGCCCCGGGTTGTCCTTGCACTGATGGTGGCTCTTGAATATCTGTTGAAGGTGCAACCTAAGGTTGGGTTAATGATGAGGTTTGTCCCACAAATCCATTCATCTCCATTTCCATCAACTTTTCCCAGCCTTGCGGAAACACGCGCTTCTAAATATACCAACGACTCATATTTATTTTGGGATGGTCTGCTTGATCCCACCTATTTTTTTGTTTTTAGATTCTGATCTATGCATGAGGTCTTAGGGTTTTTACGGCTCCTTCCCTCATTGTCCTAAGACTTGGGAGGCTATAATTGGTTTTTGAGGTTACCAACGGGAAATTGTGGTATAGATGGCGATATTCATGGCACTGTTGGCATCTAAAATGCTTGTGATCGTAGTCCAACATTTGCTTTAACAAGTCATCTTTGAAGTATGGATTTATTGATTTTGGAAATGGCTCTGATAAATTCATGTAGACAATATTCGAGCATAAGATATATATTTTTCTTGCCTCGTGGCCTTAAATTCCTTGACAAAATTTCCGAACATGTTTCCAATACCTACTAATATCTCCTCATCCCAAAACCTGAATGACAATGAGTACATGCAAATTGACATGGGTGTTTGAGTGAGGTCTTCTTTGTTTGGCATAAACCTTTCCATCCATAACTGTAGGTAAAATCTTGCAAAGTTAAAAGAAATGGGCCATTGTCAAAAGTCCAATTTCAATCCTCCAGACTTGCTAACATAATGATAAAGAAGCCCTTTACTCCCAATTATAGTTTTATTTGGCCCTTGCGATTCCATTTGTTGTAAACCCAATGAGTGATAGCTTTTTGAATTAGCCATATCCCCAAAAGCTTGCCAATGAATGCATGGTCATGCATATACTGGATGAATTCACCAATGCAACTTCAGTTCACCTCAAATTTCGAAATGAGTTATAATCTTTTGAGATGTGATATTCATAAGTCATGTTATTGGCCCATGGTATTATAACAAAGTCGATTTATAAGTTAAAAATCTCCATGATAAAAAATCTTACTATATATAATATTAATTTAAATAAAATTATATTTTTGATATAATTTAGAAATAATAATTTTTGATATTTATTATAAATTAATATTCCATCCACAATTTACTAATTATTTAGTTTATATAACTATACTGGTTAATAATTAATATATTAAATTAAAATAAAAAATTACCAAAATTTATAATTTCGACTCAAATTAATAATTAATATATTTAATTTTAATAAAAAATTACCAAAATTTATAATTTCGCCTGTACAAACAAAATAAAAATACACTAAATATGGATTCCGATATGCTTCTAGGGAAATATATGTTAGGCCTCTTTAAGTCATTCGTCTTTACCCAATGAAAATGTATGTTACGTAAATCGTATTTAGCGAATGAAAATGTTTGTTAGGTAAAGTTCGTTGAGTTTACGTTCAAATAATCCCTTGCTTTTCCTCCCTATGACTATCAAGAATGAGATACGTCTCTGGAATTTGCAGGTGGTCGCTCATTGCAGGCAGATTACCAGGGCGTACAGCTTTGGCCGTCAAGAATCATTGGAACACCACACTGCGCAAGAAAATATTACATCACCATTGTCATGTGGTCAAACCTCACTGCACTCGCGCAGCCGGATTTTACCCTTCCCATCACACTGAAAAGACGAAAGGATTATCCAGCGACTTATTTCTGAAAAGTGAGGGGCAGCCTCATAATTCTGATGATGCGGCCTCATATTCCACACGGGATTGCAGAAGCCGAAACCAAATCGACAATTAATGCTGAAATGAAATCGCAACTTCACCCAGGCATTACAGGCACTGGTCTATAAGCTCCTTTAACTTGGCATTCAATATTTCCTTTATATATAGAATAAAGTGCCACAAACATTTCATGAAATATATGCCATAGCGTTATCACTCTCCTGAGAATCTGTTATACAATACTGTGTACTCCGGGCTGTTAGCACTGAGACGGTGATGACTACATGGTGGTGTCATCTCGTTGTACTCCTTTCTGTTGTGCTATTTCCATGCTTAAATATCAAGAAGTATGATGATTCTTTTTTTCACATAATTACGCGAGAGTGTGGGAGAAAGGGTGTGCTGGAGTTTGTCTGTGTCTTTCACTCCACGCACATGTTTTTACACTTTCTTTCTCCACACACTAAATTTTTTTTCCCTCATTAAATTTTTTTAATATGAATAATGGGAACCTCCAACATGATCAAGAAGGCGCTAGCAACACTATTTTCTTTAGTGGCTAGATTTTTATTGTATAGAGGAAGCTTCTTTAATACTCAATATTGTATAAATATAATGAATTGTAATGAATTGAGTGTATGGTTACTATCTTTGTCAATATAGGTAATGTTAGGATTAACCTTGACTGACATTCTATAACTAATGGTTTTAGGCACATGGTTTTGTGGCAAGTGGTATTATGCCAATTGTATTTGGTTGGATAGAAGTCCTTGCCAATATAGGTAATGTTAGGATTAACTTGACAAATGGTTTTATGGCAGGTGGTATTATACTAGTTGTATTTTGTTGGAAAGAAGCCTATAAATGGGCCTACTTGTCTCCATTGTAAATACGCCAAAGCAAGGTGCCAAGGGTTGATCATGTTGAGATATTATTTTCTAGGCGTCATCACATTTGATTCTGTTATATGTTAAGTGTCATAGATATTAATCTCTAAATGTCATCACATTTAATTCTGTTGCATGCTACTCTAGTCATTTATTATTGATGTTTATCCTATAATCTTTTTAGCTGTTTTGAATATTAAAAGAAAAATCTCTACTCCACTTTTGATTTTCATTCTTTGTCATGATATCAGAATTTAAAGTTGCATAAGACTCTAGAGAGCCCAGCTGACACCAAAAAAATTCGAGGAAAAGAAACCTCCATTATTTTGAAAAAGCTAGTTACGGACAAAAGAGATAGTTATCTCCCTCAATTGAAAAAATAAAAGGCAAAGACAAGTTATAAGGTTTTTCTTTAATTGATTCTTTAATAATCAACGCACCTCTCCCCTCGACTGTGATCAAGTGCGTTGATGGTCATTAACTTACGAAAACTGCAATGCAACTCAGCAAGTGCGTTGAAAAAAAGTGTGGTTTTTTTTTTTTTTTTTACCCTCTGTATGAGTGATTAAAAAAATGTTTTTTTTATTTAAAATAAAATTAATTTTTAATTTCTTTTTAATAAAATATTATTAAAAAAGAAAGGAGAAGAGTTTGTTATTGAAACAAAATGTGTTGTATTTTTAAAGAGATTTTATAGTCTTAAAAAGAAGATTGTAAAGAAGTGTCATATTTGCATTTGAAGAAATGGTTTCTTCCAATTTGCTGAAAAAATTACGAGTTTTGAACTTTAAGAATGAAGACATTTTTGCAAACTCAAGAGTGTTAGGATACACTTCAAAATGCCTATGTAGAGTTGACCCAAGAAGCATAGGAGACCATGCCTAATAATCAAAGGAATGTAACTATTGAACTTAGAAAGAAAGATCACAGAGCCAAATTGTTAATACAAAACTCAATCAATGACTCTATCTTAGACAAAATAACTAGTGCATCCATAGGAAAAGAAGCTTGAGAAATCTTGAAAGATTTGTATCAAGGTAATGCAGACATTTAGAGCCGAGTTTGAAACCCTAAAGATGACTAACTCAAAAAATGTGGATATTCAATGAGATCAAACTCATTGGTGAAACCATTACAGATAAGAAGATTGTTGAAAAATTCCTTCAAAGCCTTCTCAAGAAATATGACATGATTGTAACAGCCATTTTGGAATCCAAATATTTTACAACTTTCTCAGTAGAATAGTTGACTGAATCACGTATGGCACACGAAACAAGACTCGACAAAAGATTCCATGGAACAAGCTTTTAAAGCACAACTCTCTTTTAGCATGGGTAGAGGAAGAGGATATAGAGGTGGCAACAAGTGAGGTAGAGGGTGAGGTAGGGGCTAATCATAACATCATCATGCAACAAAGCAATGGAGACATCCACAAAAACAAACACAAAGAATTAGAATATGGAGAAGATCTAATGTTTAATGCTATTAATGTAAGAAATTTGGGCATTATGAACACGAATGTAGAAAGACACAATCAAATCAACAAATAGGCAGTCACCATCTCTCCAATAATGAAGGAGAATCCTGTGAAACAATGTTTCTTTCCTTCCATCTTTCTGAAGACACTCACAACAAGGACCTTCTGTTGTCAGACAGTGGTTGTAGCAATCATATGTGAGGTAACAAAAATCTTCTTTCTTATCTTAATGCTTCCATAACATTAGAAATTACACTTGGAGATAGTTCTTGTATTAAATCTGAAGGAAAAGGTATTGTCCCTATTCTAACTAAACAAAATTAACATAAATACATACCTATTGTTTATTATATTCCACATCTAAAGTATTACCTCATTAGTGTAGGACAATTGATGGAACATGATTACGATGTAATATTCAAAGGGAACACATGTTATATCTATGACAAATCGCCGAGTAGAAGACTGATAGAAAAGGTTGAAAAAACCAAGAATAAGATGTTTCCATTGACTTTTAGAAGTCATAGTTATGCCATTCTAGGTATGACCACATCCCATTTAAGAGTCTAATTGTTATAGACATATTTGGGCACTGCAACCCCAATCTTATATGTTGATAAACCAAGGGATCTTTAACCCCTAAAAGTGTTGTTTCATGCCCTAAAGAATCATGGTCAATTGATTACATCATTCCCCAGAAGTTCCACTTGAAAAACCACTCGGAATTGGCCAAAACTCGACCATACTAACTGCTCCACTGTCAAGGTGCGATGCATACTGGCTCCTACACTAGCCAAGTGCGATGCATACTAAAGAGGCCTTTTGTAGGGTACAATGAGCGAGAATGGACAAATGGCTGAGGCAGTTTGCTAAGTGGATGCTCATGGAATCTTCTAGAAACTTTTCCTATTACACTTTCCTCTTTGAATTTGCCCAGGTATGATTAAGAGATCAATGAAATCTCCAAGTGGAACCAAGAACTACAAGTGGAATGACACTAATAAAAAACCCAGAGATGACTCATACCCTTGAAGACATCTATATATGGATCCCTCATCTGAGAGATCTAGAGGCTGGAATTTTGTAATTTGTAAGGAAGTGCTGTTGGTTTATCTTTGAGAAGGGACGTGGTAGTGTTGGGTGATCTTGCTTTTCATGAGGTGAAGAGGGCTTTCATGCTGGGAGGATGATGTTGGATCAGACAATTGGGTTGTAATTCTCCCTTGTATTTTAGTAAAGTTCTTTGAGTTTTCCTCCATACAATCGTATATTTGTGAATCTTGTTATTTGTGAATGCAATTGTATGATTAATTTATTTCTAATTCTGCATTGTTTATGATATTATAGATCGAGATTCTTTGATGGTGTTTTGTTACTTTATTTCTACAGGTATTCTGTAAGTGGGACAAGTAGGAGAGGAGTTGCAAGCTCTGTCAAGGAGGAGAGAAATCAAGCAAGGAGTCAAGTGGAAGATCCAGGTTGCTCCCTTTGCTTCTCTCTTATCTATCACACATAGAGGAAATCACAAATTGCTTTGATTGTTTGTTTCTAGGATATTTGCCAATCCTAGTGGGACTAGCAGATTGAAAAGGCACTAGTTTTCCCGGAAACAAAATGGCGACTCCACTAGGGAACGAATAGTTTGTTTGTTTTTTATTGTTTTTTGCTTTATAAACTACAAATGGAGCCTGAAGTTAGCCAGATAGCCTTTGAACTACTGTTGCTATGCAATTGCAAAGTAGATGAATGCTGCTTCAGTCAATATCCAAGTTAGTTTATGAACTGAACATCTGAATTACAAGCATTCTAAACGCCCTTGTGGTAGCTCAATAACCTCCTAAGATCATACCCTTGTACTTTGTTCTTTATTGTCCATAATAGCTTAGCCTAAATCACTAAACTCATCTGTAAATTTGAGCCAAAACCCATCTTAGTTGCACTCTGTGGTCCATCACACTGTCTCTAACTCGAAGCCAGTATGCATCACACTTCCCGCGAGTAGCAGGTGAGATGCATCCATGTTTCTCTGAGGCACAAGTGCGATGACTGAGTAATCCTATCTCTCTCCTTTAAATTTGGGTTTTTTGTCCTTGTTTCTTCTCTGTTTGATTGATCTGCTGCTTATGAACAATATCTCATTACTGAAGCCTCCTTGCTTTACATAGTTCAACCTCCATTGATAAGGATTAATAAATGTTTTTATGTATTTATCTATCATTTACAATCTCTTGTTGAAAAGTTACTTAAATCGAACCGTCATTTTTGTCAAAAAATAGAAGTGTTGTAAAGTCTTCCTCCTTGTCACGCGAAATCAGTCGATCTTGCGGACAAGACAGACCTTCCTAGAATCTAATGAAGACCTAATGACAAACCAACCAACCAGACACTATCTTTCTCTAAATGCGCTTTATAAATAATGGCAAACAAATGTGTTTAAGGCCTACCTCATGTCCAACGCAAGTTTGGAGATGCCTTCGCTCCTTTCATCCAAGTAAGTTCCTTTGTCGCAAACCTGCAAGTACAAACAAGGAAAACGATTAAATAGCACCTGAATATCCAATATTATAAAACATATTTAACATGAAAGTCAAGGAGTCCATGAAACAAATAACATGAGATACTTGTTGAGAAAAATGAGCTTGATTGTATTAATTCAAGAGGAGAAGAACCTTACAACCTTTGCCTTGACGCTGTACAAGCTCCTCCCAGGGTCCAACAAGAAGTCTCCTCTACTTTGACAAGCTTCACTCACTCCCCAATTAATCCAAAAAGGTATGTGATCTCTCCTCTTAAACTCAAATAGGAAGTCTTGATTTCACTAGCAATTTACCCTCAAAAGTTCAGCTTCTAACCTCCCTGGCCACTGACCCAATGCCTCAATTTATAGTGCAATGGAGATCATTTACTAGCTCCTCCTTCAAAGGGATAGAGTCCTTCAAAGGGATAGCTCCTCTCAACAAGGGATTAGTTCCTCCTTGTATGGGATGCATGAACCACTTGGAGCGAACAATCCACGTAACAAATGCTTCTAGAAAAATATAGAATTAACCCAAGATGAGTTTTTTAAGATAAATATTGCACCTTTTGACTTTACAGGGGTACGCACCCTCCCCTTTACATATAGAGCATATAAGGATGCAGGTTTCCTGAACAGAAGGTGCGGGCCCATAGGCAAAAGTAAGAGAAAGTGCGGAACCAGAGTTACATTGATTTTTTGATGTCTTTCTCTCATTTTTCAAGCTTGCTACCAAGAGCTGAGGTTTAAGACTTGCTTAGGAAGCTGGTATAGGTGATGATAGGCCTACACTGACTGCAAATAATCAATGTGACGATATCTTTGTGTAACAGATTGCCCCCTAAAGTGCGAAGTCTGTAGTATATGAGGATTTTTTCATTTTTCATATAGGAAGAGTGAAGTGCTTTATCATTTCGAGGATCATCTTGCGGAGAGCGCGGTTGGAACATGTAAAAACATTCAATGAAAAATATATATATGAGATCATCTCATCGCTGAGGTAGGCATTCCCATACTCAGATAAAAACTGACTAAGAGACTGAAAACTGACTAGAAGACTAACTGACTAGGAGACTAACTACTGCTCTGATATAGGAATGATCTCGTAACACATCATAAGTAGAGACACATGTGGACACAGTATGGACGCAACCATCTGTTTATGAATAGTCCATAATATAATGAGTACAAAATTCCTCACAACCTGGATGGTGGAAACTAGATCCAAGGTCTTCATTTCTACATCCCGAAACAATACGATTCTATCCATGCGATTGAATGTGTCGAAGTCGAACATGGTAGAAATCGCTTGATTACCAGTCAATGATGTAAAATGTTAACAAGCGTGAGAGAAACCACCAATAATGACAATGGTTCTCAAAGTACTCGGCACAATCCATGAAATGTGATAAGATGTGTGATGTCGAACATGTCACGGAATCCTTTGATCAAAAGTCGATGATGTAAACTGTCGTCAAAGGCGAGAAATCTGCCATTGAGGCATGCAGATTTCAAGGTACCGACGATTCCTAGATCATATTTCTAGATAATGAGTCGAAGTCGATAGAAAGTGATCCATCGTAAGCAAGCTCACGACAAGAAATCATAGATCAAGTTGAAGAAATTTAGTTGCAAGCACTGACTCAGGGATGGTCAAGATGGATGACAGACATTTTACAGATGAATGGCTTATTTGCACTGAGCTCTTGAACACATAATGACACGACAGATGGTTTGGTGATGATTGACCCAAAGTTAATACCCAGAAATCGGCTGAAGACTTTCAATATGGTTCAATCAACTGTTAGGAAAAGGATTTCCCAACCCAGGTGAATGAAAGTGTCGTGTTCAAGAGTGGTTATAAAGTATGACAAACAGACTCGTTTTTCTCTCTTTTCCCCCACTATTTCTAGCAAGTGCCTCTTTATTTTTTACAAGCTTGAGGAGGATAACATATGCTTGATTATAAGCTCACCCTTCGGGTGAGTCCAACTTAGTTTAAATGCGAACCCTAAGAATGAGTGGTCCGTTCCTGTTTGTAATGGAACAGGTCCTTTACTGTCGAATTTTAACGAGTCCAGTATAGGAGAAACTCGACGTTTTTCATTTTTAGAGAGTCGAAGAAAACTAAAGAAGACTCCAGGGTTTGACTTTTTCGTAAATTTGTGTCTCCCAAGCTCGAAAAAATATAAAATAATACTTGAGAGAACCGCTTGATCTTTTATGACCAAGGAGTACTTTTCGTTATTAGTGTCTTTGATCCGAAAAAGTAAAAAAGCGACCAAGGACACGTCATTTTATAACCAATATCGGATTTGAAACGACAAAAATCTGGCGATCTTTTTCTGTTTTTACGGTTGAAAAAGCGCTGTAAATCGACCGTCTTTTAATTCCATTTTAACGAGCTTAAAAGAGAAACTCAACAATCTTTTCATGTTTTAGGAGTCAGAAAAGGGCTTAAAAGGTGACTCTGGTAGAAAATGATCGATTTCGCCTGAATAATCCTGTTATCTTGCACAAAAACATGAACATTGCTCATACCTACTTGGAAGAGATAAAAATGTCGACAAAATACCTTTTTAAAGTGAAACATAAACAAATTTGCATTTATTTACTCAAAAAACTTATAAAAAGGAGGATTTACCATTCATTTTTACCATTTGTGATTTGGGTGAGGAAATAGTACTTTTGCCTTGAAAACTTCCTGAGAGGATTGCGGAGAATCCAACCGTCCGAATTGGACGCTGTCTTCACCAGGTAATCCACATCATCCTCCTCTTGTTTTTCATCTGTTTAGTTTTTCATTTTAGTCATTTATTTGATGTTTTAGGAGGGTTTTTGGGCGAAAAACCCGCGCTCGGGGTACACAGGTCTACCACTGCTAACCTGCGGACCCCGACTTTTTCTCCATTAGGAAAAAGGTCGGGGTCCACACCTTCCCTTTAGACAAAGTGCGGTCCCACGCACTGTGTTTAAAGGCAGGGTGCTTACCCCGGCGCAATGGTTTTCAACCAAAAATTCTCAAAATTGGACCAACAAAAAACTTTTCTAGCATGCTAAATATTCTTTTGGCTTGATGTAGGGAGTACATCATGCTGGATTGGAGAGAACACGAGCACGAGGATGTGGATGCAACCGCATGGAATCATCAACCTTCGCTTGATGCATTGAGGGCGTGCGGGCTGTATAAATACTGGGCCATTCTTGGCATGAGGGCTCAGGTGGACTTTTTGCAGTGGATGGTTGACAGGTGGAACGTCCAGGACCAGGGCTTCTTGATTGGAGGCCACCAGCTCGAGATTGAGCCAGCGGACATATATTTTTTGACTGGTTTTCCTAAGAGAGGCATTGATTTGACCCTGTTTGGGGCCAGGGCGGGTGGCCAGTCCGTCGATAGCCTTCGACTAGAGTACTGCAATAGGCAGTCTCGAGACAATGGTATAGATATCAAATACATAACCCTTCCTGAACTGAAAGTAATTTCATTCACTGTTACTCGACTTTGCGAGGCTGCCGCTTTACACATTGCCACCGGATCCCAGATGCGGATGGTAGTCGACTGCTTTCAAGGCACTGTTTTCAACCGGTGCAATGCTTTGTTGGTCAACGTGAAGGGCCAATTGACCAGGGCCAAGAACGGGCGACTAAAGACTTTTGGTTATGGTACTATAGTCGTCAGGCTTGGCCTGGAGCGGATTCAAATGCTCATCCCACAGCACCTCACAGTTGTACTCGGGCATCCCCGAGAGCCTAGACTGATGCGATGGGTCGCAGTTATGGCCCATCATCCTGACGAGGGGACCGAGGTCATCCGGTTCAAACCTGAGTTCTTCCAGTGTTTGGAACATCAGGTCTTTTCTATTGAGGACTTTCCATATACTGGGATTGATTTTCGTGGTGACCCAGACATGGCTCTTCCTCCAGGAGAGCAGTGGGATGACTCAGGTAATCATTTTCAACTTTTCCTAGTGTTAATTTTTATTTATTTTTATATCGTCTCAAAACTGATAGTAATAATGTTTTGAAATGTAGATGTGGGTCCACAGTGACCAGCCGCTCTCCGGCCTTTCGAGAGAAGGCAATCACTTGCACCAGCTCTAGCCCCACAGGACGAGTCAGCGGAGACCTTCGCTGAGTTGGAGAGTCACCTAGAGCGCCTGACAGGGGATATTCCTGAGACGAGCATAGACGACATTCCTCGTCGGATTCAAAGCTATGTGATTGGAGTCCCAGGACCTTTTAGGAGGTTACTTTGTAAGGTGGCTCGTGCAGTGGTTTCTTTTTGTACTTATCATTTTTGCCGATCATAAGGTGCTTTTCAACCTATGATCGAAGACGATGTATTTTTTGACACACTCCTATATATATATGATATCGTTATTACTGGCTTGTCTTATTAAACATGTTATGGAATGTTTTTAAATTTACTTGTATGATTATCACACATGTCTACTTAACACTAGAGAAGCAATTGCATCTGCTAATGTATTTAAAGATCTTGGAATATGCTGATATTCAATGTAATCAAATTCACGTTCCAAGAGACACACTCTCAAAAACAATCTTAATAAAACTGGATTTCTAATGGCGTATACTCTATTAAGCTGTAATACAACGAGTTCAGAATCCAACCTCACTATCAAACTCCGAATCCCGTATGAAATAGATTCAGATAATAACTCCACCACTGCACTATATTCTGCAACGTTGTTCATTGTTTGACCGAGGCTTACCCCATGCATAGATACTAACTCGTCAGAGGGCGAATAGATAACCCAAGGTGCGGAAGAAATGTTCCATGTACTACGACAAGCGCCATCGGCGTAACCAATAAATGTTTGAAGAGGCGTCGACATCTTCGACATCAAACGTAAAACCAAGATAAGTAGGAATAACGACAAAAAATCAATCTCTAAGCTAAGCACACTTTAATCTAAGACACACCAGCTAAAAGAAAAACTAACCTAACTAACGAATCTTCACACTCGATTTAAGTATAATATATCTTCAGGTAAAGACCATTTCTGGGTTTACCTAAAGAGACGTTGTCAAAGTCTACCAACTATATGCCCCTTTCGCTAGCTTTCGCTTGACAACAAAAGGACCATGCCACATAGGCACGAATTTTCTAGCGCACAATTTATCTTTCTCTTGATCGTACAAGAGGACTAAATCTCCTTCTGATAAATTTCGAGGGGTTACATTTCGATCATAGTGAGCCTTAATACGTTTGGCATGAGATTAGATCGCTAATGCAGCATCGCGGCGATTCTCATCTAGTTGAGCTAAGTATAATAAACGTCTTTCCTCTTTGGAGAGTAGCTGGAAGTAATTTGATGGCCATTCGCATGACGGGATTTCGCATTCAATAGGTAGCATGGCTTCCAAACCATAAACTAGTTGGAAAGGAGTGAACCCTGTTGATGTTTTGACTGAGGTTCGGTATGCCCACAGTGCTAAGAATAACATGTTGTGCCAGTTCGACCGATGAATCCCAATGATTCGTCGGATCATGATGACTAATACTTTGTTGATGGCTTCAACCAGACCATTAGCTTGTGGATAATAAGGAGTTGAACTGTCATGGCGCAAGCCAAGCTAGTCTGTAAGTTCCATCATCATAACATTTCGAAAATGATGCCCATGGTCAGTGATAATCGCTTGTGGAACACCAAATCTAGCAATTATATGATTGAATATGAAAATTGCAACTGTTTTTCCATCTACCTCAAATGTAGGCATCGCCTCGGCCCACTTAGTAAAATAATCTACCGCGAGGATAATATACGCATGCCCCCCGACTGAGTGAGGGTTAAATGTAATATAATCAATACCCCATTTTGGAAAAGGACCAACAACAATTATAGGGTGAAGAGGAGCAGGTGGAGCGCGCGTCTTTCGATAAAAAATTTGACAATTGTGACATTTTTGGACCGCAGTAATATAGTCTTTAAACAAAGACGGCCAGAAATAGCCAGTGCGCAATATCTTTTGGGCAGTGGCATACCCAGACATATGACCACCACATGCTCCAGAGTGACATTCGTTTAAAACCCTCTCGACTTCCTCATGAGTGAGACAACGCCGAAAAATAGAGTCTTCCACCAGGCGATAAATAGTATCTCCAATAATTTTGTATTGCTGGGATTGGAATCAGACTTTTCGATGGTCGGATCGTGAAAGATCGGGTTGAAAGGTTTGGGTTTGGAGATAGGTGATGATATCTCCATACCACGGATCTAAAGTGCTGATCAGAAACAAGGATTCGTCTGCAATGGGCTCCTCCGCCACTGTTTTGGAATCAACACAGGGAAAGTCACACATAAGTTACGCGAAAACTAGAGATTTCTTTGACTTGGATTTTTCAAATTCCAAATCAAACTCCTGCAAGATGACAATCCGTTTGGAGTACTTTCCCCCCAGCAATTGTTTAGTCAAAATGTAGATCATGGGGTTGCAATCAGAAATAACCATAGTCTTGTGTAACAAAATGTAATGACGAAATCTTTGGACAGCTTGAACAGCTGCCAAGGCCAATTTCTCCACATGTGAATATTTTAACTCAGTGGGATTCAACGTGCGACTAAGGTAATATATCACATGTTCCGTACCGAATTCATATTCCTGAACTAATACCATCCCAATGGTGGTATAGGAAGCGACAAGATACAAGTAGTAATCCTGGTTGTAGTTGGGAGGATGCAACAGCGACGCATGGGTCAACGCATGTTTTAACGCATCAAAAGATTTCTGAGCTATCACATCCCAAAAGAATGAAGCACTTTGTTTCAACAACCAGGTAAAACCCTTTGTGATCTCGATGTAGTTAGGGATAAATCGACGTAAAAAGTTTGCTTTCCCTTGCAAACTTTGGAGTTGGCGAAGACTCGAAGGAGGAGGCAATTTGATGATAGCTTCGACCTTCGAAGGATCGACACGAATGCCGGCTTTTGAAACCACAAATCCTAGTAACCGACTTGTTTCAATGCAAAACACGCGCTTGTGGGGATTCAACCGAATTCGATAATGCCTACACCTCATGAAAATTGCTCGTAAATGGACGAGGTGATCAACTCGCTGTAAGAAATGAGCAGGAAAAACATTGAGATAAGGTTGCACAATGTGTTTTATATCATGAAACGCGTAAGACATATCCCTTTCAAAAGTTGCGCCGGCGTTCTTAAGGCGAAAATTTAATTTGCAATAAGAAAATGTTCCCCATGGACAAATGAATTCCGTTTTTGGTTGATCGGAAGGGAGAATATTGATTTGATTGTAGCCAGAAAAGGCATCCATAAAGGAGGAAATTTCACTGCCGGCACAATCATCAATAATTTGATCGATATAGGGTGTAGGGTAATTGCCCTTTGGACATGCTCGATTAATATCCCTATAGTCGATATAGATTCTTATTGTCCCTTGCTTTTTATTCACAGGAACAATATTCGATACCCAATCCGTTAACGGGATGGGATAAATGAACCCTGCTTTCGACAATTTTTCAACTTTTGCTTTAATCGCAACAGCTTTTCGAGAGTGAATTTGACGCAAACGTTGCCGAACGGGTTTAGCGTCCGGGTAGGTTTTAATTTCATGAATTACGATTGCTGGATCGATTCCTGGCATTTCCTCATACGACCAGGAAAACACGTCGCATAATTATTGAAATAGGGCCTTGTATGTGTTTGATTTCATTGTTTGTACAAGAGGCACCTATATGAACGTTTTCAATTATTCCAGGTTTAACTGAAATGTCAAGGGGAATGGGTTTAGAAATATTTCCCAAATTTAACTCAGAGTCAGGATGTTTCCTTGGATTCTGAACGTCCTTAACATATTCAGTTGTAAATATGGATGAAAAATCGTTTTCAAAACGATCACTCTCGGGTAAGAACGAAGATCTGTGATGTAGATCTTCCCATGGTAATTGATCAACACATTGGATTTCACAAATGTGTTCATCTGATTGAACAAGTTCAAAAAATGGTTCTAGTTTCGAGGTTGATGTTGAAAATGAGTCTTCATGGACTTCGTTCATTAGGTCGATTTTGGTTGATATTGGGTCGGAAAACGATTGCGCAGTCTAGTATGCAAATTCATACGGACTCAAAGGCATAAAGGTACCAAATGAGTCTAACTCAGTTTCAGAAGGAATGATCCAAGGATCATCGTTAACAATAGTTCCTGATGAAATCATATGAATTGTCGCAGTAGAAGAAGATGTGTTGATAGGAGGGAAAGGAAAAGTGCCGAGTAAACCGGAATCTTTAACTAACCCTACACTGATTTGATCTGGTTTTCTAGATTAGGATGGATTTTTCTCAACTTCTGTTGGACTCGTTTTTCATCGTCCATCATTGGAATAATATGTTGGATGATAGAAGTGTTGTATGTTTTAAGTTCATAATAGTTCCAAGCGAAAACATTTTTTTATTGTCTCAAAAGACTGATATATGCTAATTTTTCTTCAGGAGCTAGGCCAAGGCCTAGATCGACATTTTGTGGTTTGGCATCAGTTCCTAGATTTACTAATTCGTAGTTTAAAGTTGGACTTTGGATTTTCAAATTGGTAGATCTTTTAAACCGATCCTTCAAATAATAAAGGTCTTCTAATTTGACTATCGACTTAGGTATAGCATTGTTAGTGCTATCTTGTTGCAATTGTCGATCATGTTGGCCTTCGTCAATTATTTGATTGGCATAGGATCCTTTAGATGTGAGGAAACTCACGATGTCAGGATCATCATTGAAAATTCTCCAATTTTTGATGTTATGAGGAATAGAAGGATGAAATATTAATTCTATTGAAAATCTATCAAGGCTAAAATCTTCTGAAGGAATAAGTTTGGAAGCTACATTAGCTAAAAGGTCTGCACTTGCATTCTGGATTCTGGGAATTGGTGAAATATTGAATGCTATAAAGTGTTCAATCAGATCTAGAACTAGAGATTGATAATGTTTTAAATGACTTGATAAACAATGTATAGTATTACGTACCAGTTTTTTTACAATTTCCGAATCTCCGAAAACTTGGAGGTATTTGATGTCTAATCCGATTGCTTTGTACAACCCTTGGACTAAAGCTTCATATTCAGCGGCATTGTTGGTGCAATCAAATTCGAGTCTGTAAGTTAACATAGTTTTATCTCCTTCTCAACTAACTAGCACGCATCCTGCTCCTGCTCCTTCGTTAGATTTAGAACCATCAAAAAATAATTTCCAAAGCAAAGATTTATTTACAGGGCTATCTAAAAAATTAATACATCTAGAACTATCTGTTTGAGAAAAAAATTTTACTTGCGATAAAACAAAATGTTCTAAATAGGGTGACGTATGAGCATTAAAATTCCCTAGGAAAGAATCTACTGAGTAATTTCCAATAATACTATTGTTATATGCTACTGGTTTATTCTCTCCCTCTAGCTCCGTTACTATGTATTTTTGATGTCTTTCTCATTCAACATTTATTTGATTGGGTTTACCATTGTAAGGGAGCCACATGTGTGACCAATCAGTTGTAAAATATCCATGAAGTTTTTCTGACCAATCTTTGCTAAGAATTAAGCCATAAAATTCTGGAATATCAACAACTAAAATGTCGATAACTTAACATACCTTTGGGTTGGATGACATCCTTATGGTAACTTGATTCAATTCTCTAATCACTTCAACTTGTGATCGATCTAGATGGACTATGCACACAACAAACTTCTGTGGTTGAACGTCCAATTTTGTACATATTGACTTTGGTAAAATATTCGATGAAGCTCCCGAGTCCACTGAGCAATTATGCACATTTTTATTAAAAATTTCATAAGTAAGAAGAAAGGGAGGAGTATGAGATCTCGATCTTGCTCCAATTAATGTGATGTCATTTGGATCAATTTTGTTAATCGCATTAGTTATAGGTCTTCCCATATCATGGGAAGCTTGAGAAATTACAGCGGCAAGCAAAGGTGCAACTGGCACAACATGTAATTCTTCCAAAAGTATCTTTTGCTGGTGTTTTAACTTGCTCAATTCGTAAAGAGTGATGTTGGCCCAAGTCTTTTTCATGTCTTCTATAATATTGTACTCCATTTCATCTGAAATGATCAGCATTTTAGATGGAGTAGATGAATCAGTTTGGATTGGGTTGGTTTGAGTCGCTTTAGGTGTCGTTTTTTGGGTGCGACTTTATCCTTCGTTGCCGAGTTTGTGCTCTTTGGCTTAGGGGTAGTTTCTGGAGGATCAAGCTGATTTCTACTTCATGTACTAACCGGGAATGCTTCTTGATCTTCTTCTTGTGGGAGGATGAAATCCCACATTCCTTGTAATTCTACAACTTCGTCTTCATCAATTTGCTCTTCAGTAGTGAGTTCCTCTTCTTCTTCTTCGGATTCAGCATTCGTAATAGCATTAGGGGGCTTTAAAAGGTCTGTATGGTTTTTTTGAAGAAGTTTATGCCACTTGTTTCTGAATGTCAACCATCTTGTTAGACATGGTCTTTAAAACTTTTTGCAATCCTTCTAAATCGAAAGGATCTTTCAATCCTTTTTTCTTGGGATCTTCTTTGAAGGTTACCTTCTTGGATTTACTTTCTTCGATCACGGTCTTCTTTTCAAGGGCTATAATACGCTTCTGTACAACTATTGCTTCTTTCATGTTTTCAGCTAAAGTTGTCTTGTTAGCCCTGTCCACAAAGATTGCTATGTTTGATGGTAAAGCAGTAATGTACCATTCACTTCGCACTTCTTCACTGGGCTTGGAAGCAGTAGGAATTTTGTTTAGCAGTTTATTGAAATGAGAATTGAAGTCTTTGATAGGTTCTTTTTATTGGGCCCTAAGGTTTGACAGGTCACTGATCAACATCGCCGTAGACTTATCATCACCAAATTTAATGAGAAATTGCTCCTCGAAGATATCCCAACTAGTGATAGATCCAGATGGTAATGAAAAATACCATGATCCTGCTGTTCTCTGAAGAGTATAAGGAAAAAGTCAAACGACAACATCTTCATTAGTAACTCCATTAAGGTTTATGGATAGCATAAAGTTATTAATATGCTCTTCCGCTAGCATTCCTTCTTCAGGATTGAATTTAGGCAGCCATTTTTCAGGATGGGGTGGTAGATGACTCAAGGGTGCAGGCATTAAGACTACCCATGGATTATTCCATGGAGATTGAGCCATCGCTGATCCACTAACGGAAGGAAGTGTTGAATATGATCGTTGAGGTTGAGGAACTGAGGGTATTATGACTCTGAATGTTTGGGAAGGAGATGTAGACGTACTAGTAGGCTGGTGAACAATGGTATGAAGTGGTGGAGTGGATGGTTGACCTCACGGTGAAGTAATTGAGATGGATGATGATGGTGAAAGAGTCTCACTATCGGACCCTTTAGGTGATTTCCTTGCTCTCTTCCTTGTGTGTAGAGGTAATTCAGTTGGTTGAACACCAAATTTTTTTCTTTTTAATCTGGTTAAGGGATGAGCAGGGTTACATTGCAAAGTCACGTTGCCTTGAGATTTATCATATATTTGAGCAGATATAGAAAATCGTTGAAGTTTGTGAATCAGAGATTCAACTTCAGGAGGTTGAAAAATAGATTGTTCTGAAATGTCAGGGTTTTTAGCAGTGGTTGTTGATCCTACGACTTCTGATTGTGGATCAAAAGATTCTAAATGCAATGGAGAAGTCAGGGGAGATCGTGAGGGCAATTTACTCTCAGAATGGTATTTTGATTTGGACTTACTTGTCATTCATAGTTACAGGCCCTCCTTCTAGTGCCAAATATGTTGAAGCCCCGAAAATCGGGTCTACAACAAGGGGGATACCCACCCAGTCTAGACCTTGGTTGGCAGCTCCTTTTCCGTTTTGTATGGTGGGTCCGACTGGGGATAATGGGACAAGTTTTCCAATTTGTGTATGTGTGTGAGATTGATTGATATTCCTGGCTTTAAAAGTTCCTAATTAAGATGATCTAATTCTAATTCTAATATAATGACATGCAATTCTATTCTAAAAAGAAAGAACATCTAAATCTATACTAACCCGAGTTGTAATGTCTCTGTTATGCGATCTAAAATGATTTCAAATAACAATTGGTAATAAAGATCATTCAACTGCTATAAGAAAAGAATTAAATACAGATGAACCACTTTATATAAAAAGTTAGACGAAATAGTTGTGAAAAACATATCACATAATAAGTTGTTCATACATCAAGCATAAATAAATAGCTATCACCGTACAAAAGTGCCAAATGATAACTCAGGCATTCAAGCATTAATATATAAGCAACTAAACTTGAATATCACTTTAACACAGAAGATAGAAATAGTTAAGAGATAGAAGTACCATTTATAACTAGTTCTCCTCATGAGCTTCAAGCGATAATTGATTCATCTCTTCTTAACCCAATATCCACTAAGAGTACAGAAGTGCAACATCAGTAGCAGATATCAAATGCAAAAATCAATAAATCCTGTTCCATTCATTCACCAAAACCTCCTCAGAGGGTGCAAAAGTGCATGTTATGAGGACAATTTTTTGATAAATTTTTGGACCTTTCTCTAAATGCATGAGAAGGGTTTAAATACTACTAACTACATCTAAAAATAACTTATTTACAAAAAATTAGGATACGGTTTAAATGAACGTCCTTTTTCTAGGAAAAAATAAAGTGAAACTATTTCTAAAATTAAATCTAAAGCTAACATCTGACTATTTATGTCTTTGCTCCTTAATATCGAAAGCATTCAGCATTTGCTTGAGCGAAGTCAGTTGGCCAACTTCAGCCTTTAGTTTCCCTGTGAAAACGGAATCTGCTAGAGCTGGCATCAATTTTTCGGCATAATTTTCTGAGCTTCCAGGAGACTGAATAATTAGAGACTTTCCTTTTCAAGAAGTTTTGCTTGGCGATGCATGATTAGGGCTAATCCCACATCGGAAATTGCCTCTGTTTCTCGATCTGCGCTTCCTTGATGCGTTTTCTGCCTCTTGCGTGCTTTCTTTTGGCAGATGTAAGGATGAAATTTTGTGAAGATAAGGATCCCGTGAGCTCTTTGATCCTGAGTCTTAACCTGTACATTTTTAATGTCAGCGCTATCCAGTACCCATTTAATCATGTCTGTGTAAGGGATAATTTTGGGTCTCCCTGTTATCCGACGTAGGAATGAATAAGCTAAATCTGCAACTGAGGCTTCAGGCGACTTCGATGAGTCTGCAGTAGCCGTAAATCCCATTACCTTAGGATTCTCTTCCTTAAGTAGATTATGTATGCCTTCCTAGGTAGAAATATCCGCATCTCTATTGTATGCAGTGTTTGTGTACAAGGGCACCATTTGTTTATCTTCATACATTGGAGCCTCGCCTTTGTTTACCATAGTTTCCTGTATACTACTTTTCATAACCTTTTGTTCTTCGTTCCTGCAGTTTACAAGTGAGGTGAGAGTAATGATAAGAAATAGTGATGGAAAAGCTTTAAATGTTGAAGACATGTAAAAGTATGACACCTTACGTGAACTGGCTCTTCGTTAAACACAAACCCTTATTTCATTAACAACTGGCAAATACCTCATTAACGAGCATTAAAGCGCATAACCAGTATTGTTTTATGGAAAAAGCTTTTTCTTGAATAATGAGCCTGACAAATCTGCGATGGAGCAAATTTCTAATTTTCTTTGCAATATCCCAGATCGTTTCAACACATAATCACAAAATCGCAATATTGCAAGATATTTATTTTGTCCTATCGCATAATCGCTTTGCCGTTCTATTGTGATATCGCATGATCGCATGGTCATAGTATGTGCATATTTAATGTTAAGCAGTTTCTTGCGAGGTGCGGTTTTGTGATATGCGCTATCGCATATCGGCGTTTTCTATAGTTTTTCAGCGTAGGTGCACTTCTAAGGCATGTGATGCGATTTTTGTTTTATCTTGTGCAATTTCGCATCGCAATTCTCGCGGTCTTAGATTTTAGCTTGCAAGGGGGCATGCTATTATCCTTTCTGCGATGCAATATTCTGTAAGGAGTGATTTTTTCTTTTCTCATCACAAAACTTAAGTTTTTTAGATTTTGTAAAGGCATTTTCTTAATTTTACGATAGTGAGTTTTATTGAAAAGGAAATACAATCACTAATTGAATTTTTTGAAACTTTTAACTAAGGGTCCCCATTTATTTAGTATTAGTAATAACACTAAATAAAAAGGGGGGTTGTTGGTGGCCACAATAGGTGTGCAAGTGAAAGAGTTTCTCACGAATACTTCTATTTGAAGTATATTTTATGTTGCAGGGGTTATGATAGTGATATGATCTGAAATATTTTGTGCACCGGGAATTCAATGTTGGATCAGGATCATGAGACTTGAAATGATTTATCATTGAATGATCTGATATTGGTTGGGTCATGATCTTGGTATGTCTTAAGTCCAGAATAGCAGCAAAGTTGTGAGTTAATATTTGTAGATATATATGTTGGTTCGCCTTAAGAAAGGTGTGTATACACGTAGGCTCATCTCTTCCAAGTAGCGTATGCGAAGGAAAAGCCTTTTGTTCAGAAGTGACTGATCTATCTGATCAGTGTTGCTGTTCACTACTGTCTGTGAATGAAGTCTTCTTATATCTTAAAGTAAAACTGAATGAATAAGGAGTTTGTGTATGATTGATTGATTGATTAATTGTGAAGGATTATCTCTGCTACAGATTGTCCAGATCTCTTTAAATTGATAGTAGATGTTCAAAATATTATTGATTGGTACAGATTTGATTTAGAAGTTTTTATGATTTAGTAATTTTGAAAGTATATGCAGGTTTTGTTAAGGAAAGTGGCATATACATGCAAGTTGGGTTTAGTAAAGTAGCGTATACATTCTGATGTATGATTTTTGAGGTTACAACTTGTTCTGAATAATGATGCAGATTTATGGGTTAAGCACAATGTTCTGGTGACATTGATCTGATCGTTTAGATTAATTGATTGTTGGTTATGCAATTTGAAAGTTTTGATGGGTATAGTGTGGAAATTCGATGAAACGAGGCCTTCATTTTGTATTGTTGTGTACTAGGAGCATACAGTATAAAAATTAATGAAACATGGTCCCTGGAGGAAGAGAGAAGGTCGTAACTTTCTGTAGGCCAATACCTACGTACTAGTAAATATGTCAGCTAGTATAAGAGCTAGAGGGTTGTAGCTCCCTTCCAGTAGAAGCTGGAAAACGAGAGAAGGTTGTAGCCTTCTGTAGGTGAGTGCCTATGTATTGTTATGAGTCTACACTAGTACATGTTTGTAAATAGATTTTCTTTATATTAAAAGAAGAAAGAGATGACAACAGGAGGTGGTTTTTCTCCTGCATTGGGTTTCCACCTTAAATCTTGGTGTTCATGTGTGTTGCTTATGTGTGATGGTTTATTATGTCATTACTGCACTTAGTTACTGTATAATAAGTTACTGATGCACTAATTAAAGATCTACACATGATAAATTGACTGAATCATAAGTTCTTTGGGTATACACTAGTTTCTCTAATGACAGTAGCGTGTACACACAAGTTCACTTCATTGAAGTAGCGTATATAAATTTGTTTGGGAAATGAAATGTTATTGAATTGATAATACTAATTCACCCCCCTCTTAGTATTATTTCCAACACCATTGATATATGGCACACCACATAATTCTTCACAGTTTGAGAGATATTCATGTTTTAATAACCCCAATTAGTGGGCTAAAACCCTATGGGGTTGTGGCATGGCACGCATAATTGGTTGTGGTAATTGAATAGTCAATAATTATTATTTTTTTTTTGTTCATAAAATCCCTCCACCATTCACTTGTTGAGGATCCTCTCGATTCAAGACATTCATATAAACAGTGACCCTCATATCCTCCTCTAGTAGGGATTTTGTGGATTCAAATAGGTCATCGTGGAATTGTCGCTATAACCTTTTTTCCGCGAAGCTTTAGAATTTGAAATTAAACCCCATTTGAACTAAACTCGTGATGAACCTTTTGACCAAATTTTAGATCTTGTTTTACTACATTTTCAGAAATATGGTCTGAGGAAGTTAGGGTTTTTGTAGGATATCGAATTTCATTTCAAACAAGAGACGTTGGAAAAATTTTCATAACTTTCTCTCTGAGCATTGGATTAAAATTTTGTAAATAACAATAGAAAGAGGATTGAATGTAGTACGTTGGGTATCGTTTTCAAGTTTGAAGGTCGTAACAATGACACAGGGGACTTCATACAAGTTCTCTCTACTGAACTAGTCTATAATCAGGTCATCGTGGAAGAGTGGAGATAACTCTTTCTTGAAGAATCCAATCTTGATCAGAGCTATGGGGTTGGAAAGAGGACTCAGAGGGTTATCATAGGATGAAATTTTAGACACTAGAAATTTGAAATTACATATATACAATAGATTCAATATCGAGATCCTAGAAGGCAAGAAAAATCATGCATTCAAGGATCACTGTAGTAAGGACCACACATCAACAGTCAAGGGTAAGTCTCCTACAACAAGGTATGTATGATTATTGTTTACATTTGAATTTTGAGTATCATTTCTGACATAAGTTTTTGTATGAAAATGTAATTATATATATGGTCATGGTTATATCTCTATGTCTCTATATGTCACAGTTAGTTTTGAAACCACATCTCAGATGTCCTATTCTTGATACTACACATTTGATCCTACATATTCTTGATGCTACACCAAGTCTGTTAAATATATATGATGTTGTAAGCTCACGTTACTTGTGTTATCATATTTGATAGAATGGTCTCTGTTGTTTTACTTAGAACTTGGTCCATCACATGTCTAGGGTCTGCCATCAACTTTTATTGTATATATCTTTAGTTCAATTTTGGATATAGTGTTGCATAGAGTCCAAGCCTATATCAATAGTGGGAGTCTTTTTCTACTACTACAACAAGTGAATAAAAAAAGTGACAAGTATACATTAGGTACACATTGTAATTTCATTTGTATTTATTCATTGTTATGCACTTACATGTGTTTTGCAGGCAGAGGTAAGTTGAAGGGTATTTTGTTTTGTTTTGGGAATGGTTTCACCAGGAAAATTTTGCATGTAGGTAGAAGAAGATTCAAGCACAACATAAAGCAAGAATTAAAGAGTAGAAGTATCAAATCAAGGGAAGCATTGCAATGGAACATCCTTGAAGACATGACAACCATCCAGATAACGTGAAGTATTGTTAAGGTTAAGAGTCATCATTGTAAAGTTGTAAAAGAGTCACCATTTTAAAAGAGTCATCATTATAAAGTTTTAAAATAGTCATTTGTAAAAGAGTCATCATTGTAAAGACTGTAAAAGGGTCATTTGTGAAAGAATCATTCTGCCTAGAGTCAAAGAGGTAATGTTGGGAGGTATAGGAGTCACTGTTGCTATGATGTCATGGTTGGGTTGCATGTCATAGAGTGATTGGGTATTTGTTGAAGTAAATGAAAATAATTGTACATCTTATTGTATCGTGGATTGATTCCCCTGGATTGGGACTACATAGTCTTGTCTTACTTCAATCATTATAGGGTGGCACAAAGGTGCTAGGTAGGTATATGAAGTCGCCTACAGGTTGGGTCCTGTGAACACTTCAGGGTGGTAGGGTGGTGCTAGGGCAAGTGTGGCTCTCTAGGGTGGTGGGGCATCCATTCGGTTGATTACTGAAGAAACCAGGGTGTTGGGGAATCCTTCCAGTGGGAGCCGAAGAAGAATTTGTTTCTAGAATTCTAGGAATTTGTTGCTTTCATTTCAGCTGGGGCTAAATATTAAAGAATTTATTAGAAAAGTGTTCAGTGGTTTTTGACCGAGAGGGGGTTTTCCACCTACAATTATTGTGCCTACTGTGTTCTTCTATTTACTGTTATTACTCCATAAAAATTAATAATAATTGAAGATTAACTAATGCTCTAAAAATATTTAAAAGTACTAATTGCTAAGAAATACTGATTCACCCCACCTCTCAGTATTTCCAATACACCATAGAGGGAAATTCCAGGCTAGGTCAAAGGAAAGTGTATGCCAATCAAGAAGAAAGATGCATGATGTAATGCAACATACAGGGCTTATGATGCAATGTAATAGTATGTTAAAAAGAGATAAGATAATTGCAGATAAAATAACCATGCAAAGATGTTATGCACGCTATGCAATAATGAGCAATGTGAGAATGTGAATGCAAGCCAATGGGAAATTGAAATGTAGGAAACTACACTACCTAGAATAAAGAAAACCAAACATAACAAGTTTAAACCCTAATTCAAAATGATGAGGAGAAAACCTTGATGAGAAATTTAATAAGCAAATCCTAAATCCTAGCTAGTCTAAACCCTAAATCCTAATTTAACTAGAGAGGAGGTCGGGTTATGTGAATCAAACTTCCAATATAGCAGCCATAGTAGTTCCCGACCTGTGAAAACAAAGATGAAAATGATTATAATATGTAAAAATAATTGTGCAAAATCCAAAACGTTCACCTGTGGAACATGCACAATAGTGAGAAAGCCACATCTACTTACAGGAAAATGTTCTAGAAAAGACCATTCAAGGAAAACTGCAACCCAATCCTGGTAAATAGAATCACAAACGTGAAATTTATAATCATCCAACTATGACATACATCCATTCATTCTTAACCCTAAATCCGATGTAATTAAGGAAATATGTTGCCTGCTAGCAGAGGAATCTGCGAGATAATATCCTTCAATCCAATTAGCAACCCTATCATGATATGGAGGATGATCAACTTGGTAACTCTGAAAAGAGGGGTTTTTTCCGAGTGTAACTGGGATACCAAAGGATTCAAGCATGGAAAACCTAATTTCTGAAACCCTAGTTTGAAGCTGTTGATGGATTCTATCGAGGACGTGAGATCCTGACATAACCATTAGGGAAAGCTGAAGTGCCTCACTGTCCTCAAAAATCTCTGAGCCTTCAAATGGTACGCCATCAAATATCGGTACTTTCACAAGATTAGTAGGTGAATGTATATGATCATCATTAGTTGTGTCAAGACAATTATCAGTGAAAATACTATTGATTGGATTAGATATCCGAATATTGATAGATTGGCAGTTCAAGAGATCTAAATTTCAGATTCCTAAGAAATAATTGAATCAACCAGAAGAGACTCAGGCAGGATATGTTAGGCGATTGGCACCTTCCCATATAGGGGGTCATAAGACATCATCTGATTGTAGACATTCAAAAACTGTACTGGCTGGGAAACTATCAAAAATATTTGAGACAATGGCCAGAGCACTTCCTTCAACAAACAAAATAGGGTATAGAGAAACAATACTTGAA
This sequence comes from Pinus taeda, assembly GCA_000404065.3. Lineage (NCBI taxonomy): Eukaryota > Viridiplantae > Streptophyta > Pinopsida > Pinales > Pinaceae > Pinus > Pinus taeda. Next base: position 34,005 of record APFE030637058.1, read on the forward strand.
TCATAATATTTCTGAGATGAGATTGCATCTGGGAAGATGACACTGAGAGGAGAGTGATGTGTAGAAACCCTAATTTGACTTGGTTCATGGGTCTCATTAGGAACGTGAGAAGCTGACATAACCATTAGCAGAAGATGAAGTGTCTCAACTTCCTGATGAGTCTTTGAACCTTCACAAGTTTCATCATCAAATTCTGGTAGCTTCGTAAGATTAGTAGGTGGATACAAATGACAATCATCAAAGGTATGGACGAATATGCCTTTGATAGAATGAAAATCGATAAAGACACTGATTTGATTAGGTTTGGTATCTGGCACATAGGGCTCCTCTTGGATTGAAATTGAAAAGGAAGTAGTGAGAGAACCATATTGACTTGGTTGATATGTAAAGCCTTCTTCTTCACCTGTTAAATAGTGCAGGTGGAAGAGATCAGGAACAAGAGATTCAATATCCTCATACTTTGACTGTGAAACAACACCCACATGTACATGATTGCAATCAACACGAGCAAGATAAATATGTGAATGCTTTGTAGAAACCACTGGTTTAGTAGCTACACGAAATAAATTAGGGTACCCTGGATGAAAGGGGTTAGATGAATGGGCACCAATTAGACCATGACTCACATCCTGCAAAAAAGGATTTTCATGTGTGTCATAGCTCGTTCATTTGACAGAAAAATCAACTTTATGTGAGATAATACCCAATCCATCAATGACACGTGAATGAGATCAGGGAATATAGTGAGACATATGTTCAATGGACTCAATATCAAGGATAATTTTAGGGGCGAATGTTCGCCCTTTGGCGAAATTAAGGGGTTTTAAATTTTTAATGGGCGAATATTTTGTATCATAGTACATTTTTACAAATCACCTCAAATAGCCCACCTTTTATTAAGGGAGAGGGTAAAAAGGTAAATTTAGCCCTTGAAATTAGGAGTTAGAACCTTCCATTCGCCCATTTTCAAGAATAGGTTTTATTTAAGTGAATCCATTCGCCCATTTTCAAGAATAGGTTTTATTTAAGTGAATCCTATGGGCCAAATACCATATTTATAAAATAGATATGGTAAATTAATAAAAATATAAATAAATGAGAGGTATGGTAAATAAATAAAACATTTTTTATATTTACTCCATAAGTCACCTTATATACATGTAATGGTGTAAAGAAATAAAAATATAAGTAAAGTGGAGGTATGGTAAATAAATAAAACGTCTTTTTATACTTACTCAAAAGGTATGGTAAATAAATAAAAATATAAATAAACTACACTTATGGTAAATAAATAAAACATGTTTTTATATTTAGTCCATAACCCTCGTTCTATTTATGAAGGCTCAAGAAAGAGGTTTTATTTAAGTGAATCCTATGGGCTAAATACCATATTTGTAAAAGAGGTATGGTAAATTAATAAATAAAAATATAAATAAATGTGAGGTATGGTAAATAAATAAAACATTTTTTATATTTACTCCATAAGTCACCTTATATATATGCAAGGGTGTGAACAAATAAAAATATAAGTAAAGTGGAGGTATGGTAAATAATAAAATGTCTTTTATATTTACTCAAAAGGTATTGTAAATAAATAAAAATATAAATAAACTAGACATATGGTAAATAAATAAAACCTCTTTATATATTTAGTCCATAACCCTCGTTCTATTTATGAAGGCTCAAGAAAGAGGTTTTATTTAAGTGAATCCTATGGGCCAAATACCATATTTGTAAAAGAGATATGGTCAATTAATAAAAATATAAATAAACAAGAGGTATGGTAAACAAATAAAACATTTTTTTTTTTTAATATATATATTTACTCCATAAGTCACCTTATATTTACGAACACTAAAAAAATGCATTATATTTAGGTGAAACCTATGGGAAAAATACTATGGGACAAATACCATGGACTATATTGTTATTAATACTATGAAAAAAACATTATTAACCCTAATATAGTATTAATAAAAATAAAAATGGCACATGGTATTGACCCATGGTATTCACTTAGAATGTAGCCTATTTAAATGGGGGAATTACTCTGGATCTACTAACCCCTAAGGTATATCAAATATCGTGATATGCAAACTAGCATATAGTGAAAAAAAAATTGATCCCTCTCGGGGCTTGGTGGATCAATAGTAAAAATGGATGTTGTAATTTAATGTATGTTAAACATTTTAGCTTGGTTAAAATAAAAAATAAAATAAAAATCAAACTATTAATTTTATTAACTTTTATAAATTACTAATAGTAATTTTTAAGCTCCAGGTTTATGATAACCGATGGTAATACCAATATCTTACAAGATTTTATAATTGAGTATAATATTCACCATGCCTCGTGAGAGATTCGCCAAAAAATTAATATATACATATTATTATTATTGATTAAAAATCGCCTTCCATTTTTCCTATATACCATGGAGATTCACCCATTTATTATACTTATAAATTTAGGGGGGGTTCTTAAAATTTTCCCTGACTATTTTTGCAACAAATTAGAAAGACCAACCAATCTTGTGAATACAACTTTTTAGATTGGTTGTATTTGTAATTCTCTCTGGAAATTTTCTACTTTGTACATTTTTGTTTTAGATTAATAGATATTATATTCATCAGAACAATTTGAAATGGACTCAAATGTAAGTTGAAATAATTACATGAACCTTTTACTTACAAATAAACAATGTGGGACCACTAATTTGAAGTGAGGGTGGACAAAGTTAAATAATGATGCCATTTGGAATGATGGAGAACTCAACTCTTATGCATACTACCTGCACATTCTACTTTTTTTACCTTATCACTTCTATGCTTATGGATAATAGGAGTTTGACAAAGTTTTCTTAAACATCATTTCCCAAATGCACTCACAATATTCATCCCTCTTTTTATCCTACTTCTCTAGAGGAAAAATTGTTTCTTTAATACTACTTGTAACATAACAACATATCTATATCCTTGTAGATTGAAATATGGGTGCCACTACAAAAGAGTTTATAAGGGCCAAAATTAACATATACACAAAATAATTTACATTTAACTCATAGAAATGAAAAACAATAGATAGGACTCAGATGAAATAAAAGTTATAAGTAGAGAACAAATTAGTGTAATAAGAAACTCCACAACTCCAATAGTAATCAAACATGTGTAGGAGTATTTAAGGTTTACAATCATACGACTGTCCCTAATGAACTTAATTGTGGATTACAAACTTATCAGCATTGTTGACTTCATATAATTTAGTCCATTGAAATCAGGACCAAAACTCAAACTTGTAAATATATCAAGTAGTGTTTCTAAAATATTGTAATTCAAGGTCTGATAACCCAATTGGCTTGAGCGAGTGTTATTATCCTATTTATTCTCATATAAGAAAAATAATTTAACAAACATATGTGTGTGATTCAAAATCAATTCAATAATAGCTGATGTGCCATGTGAATGTGCCATGTGATTGTATCCTGGTATACTACCATTGGCATCATAGTATTTCATCCAATCATGATTCATTATTGAAAGCTTTGTTAAAGGTACTAATTTATGTTGTTACAAATATTAATTCTAATTAGTCTTCACTAAAAATAAAAAGTGTAAAAAAAAATGCAAAATTGAACCATCATTAGCAAATCTCTTAGGTTAATCAAGGCATGCATTGAGTTATATTCTAGCATTGGCATCAAATTCCAATGCATATTCTCATTGACATTGAATGATTTTTGCTAGTCATAAATTATGTTATTCAAAATGCACAATCATGACTCAAAAATAGAAACAAACAAACAATGAAAAATCTTTTTCCAAGTTGTTAACCAATTGAAAATTTGAAGCCTAAACACTACACCCAGTTATAGCCTTTATCAATGTTGAGATTATCCGAAAGAAAAACACAATGGACCTCTTATTCAAAGATTCAATTTGTGGTGATCCAAATTCACAGTATAATTAGTCAAATTTTTAAGTTCCAAAGAAGAAAAGTGAACCATTGTAAGCTTTTTCACAAATTCTTGCCTATGTTTCTGCTCACTTTTACATTAAAGATACATTGAGAATGAACACCATATCAAACAACATGTGTGTCAATAAAACTACCTTTGAACCAACATAATATTTCCTGTTTGTTCTCTTTTTTGTTCATAAGTAATTTCTTGCATCTATCCACCCAATAGTATATACAACATCTTCATTGCTCTGGCTATGTCAATAAATGGAGGATTGTAGTGTGGAATCTTGTGCCATGGGTCTATACTAGTGCGTGGTGGGGGAAATAGGGTGATCGAGACATGATCCCTACACCTAGGCACAAACTAGCATTGACCCTACAATTGAGGGATATAGGCATCAACCCATCATTAGGAATCTTGGTTTCATCCACCCCACTAGTGAAATATAACAAGTTTGAAGGAAGAATAGGAGAGCCAAGTTAGTTTTTTGATGTTAAGGTGGTGAATTTGATGGATCAAGGTTAATAATCTCACCACCATCGCTTGGGAGGTCATATAGGCTTTAGAGAGAGCCACCAATCCTCCATCACATGACATAGGAAGCCATATGTGTGGGTATGATGAAATGTGAAATAAGGTAATTATCAACTATGTCACAGTCTAACTAGTGAATCCAACAACCACCTGGGCTTATTTTTTATTCTCCTTAGATAAGAAACATTAAAACAATTACCCAGATGAATATTGAAATACAAACTAATTTTTTAGAGTGGTTGTCCAAAAATAAATATAATAGCCATCCTTACATGCAGGTCGTTCTAGGAACCGATGAAAAATACTTAATAGTAGTAACTGCTAAGGCAAAATGTTTCGTACCTAAGAAAGAAAATATTTGACAAATTAGCCAAATTTAAATCTATAAAAAGTACCAAGAACTAAACCCAAAATATCATACTTGTTTATAGTTATCGTAGATTACAAAGCCAAGAAGGAATAAAGCTAGTAGCATAAGTCTCAAAACTGGAAAAATGTGTTTCCAACAGATAAACTTCTCATGTGTTCCATCTGGTCTTTGATCCTATTAAGAAATCAATATCACAAATATATGTAAGACATAAAATTAACTCACAACTTATCTTCCATCTCTTCCATCAAGATCCATAAATTATTCTAAGCTACATTGTTCAATAGCTTATTTCTCTATTTTCTCAGTGAAATTCTAAGTTATTTTTTTCAATAACCGTAGTGAACATAGAGGAGCTTGAATGCTTCCCAATACAAGTCCTTTGAATAGATTTTGGAGCTATCAGTGAAATATCTCCTACAAAAACTGAAAGTTAGCAGTGATGGTGTTGAAAATATTCCACACTTTAGGTGCAAAGATTGAGTTGTAAGGGCATTTTTTCCTGGCGGAAATTATGGGATCCTAGCACTCATGCTTGGAAGAAGTAGCAACCTCTTACTCAAGAATATGGCCCTCTCACCTCTTATTCCCCCCTTTATCATAGAGTTGTAAGCCCTTATTCTAGCATCCAAGTTGTTCAAGAACATTGATATTTAAGCAAAGTCTTTTGGTAGAAATCACATAAGATATTTAAATTAATATCATAATTTAAATATTATTATTCAAATATAGCTATTACTTGAAATTATGTCTCTACATTACTCTATATGTAAGCCTTTGCCATGGTATGCCTCTTCATCTGGTCCTGATGATGAACCACACTTGTTGCTTTGAAACGTGTTGGCCAAAAATTTCTCTTATGTAATTTCTACAAAAAGACTTTTCTTAATTCATTATGGATCACAGAAGCTTGAATACAGAAGAAAAGATTGACATTCATGCCCAATTTTGGTTGGACTAGGAGTGGAGGTTTGGCCATTTGTTTCTCCAATCTGACTCCCATAGAATGTTTTTAGTGCTTCATTAAAGGAATCTTCTTTCCTTGATTCTTAGCACAACATTGGTATATAAGTATCTAGAAGAAAATTGGGTTTGCAATATTCATAGAATTTGGATGGTTAAAATTTCCAATATGCTGCAAGTTTTTGTGTGGTAAGTCATTTATTAAATTCCTTCCAAGATTAGGTTGGAAAAGAGTTCTCATATATAATCTACACATTTTGAAATCACTTGGAGATTGTCAAGCACATTTTCTAGGAGTCTTGGTTTTCTAATTGATGTTGAGGCTTGTTTGAGATTACCCAGCATGATGTGTTACTTCAAGGCAGGGTGCATTATCATGCTACCTTGTACAGTGATGGCCATTATGTAGTGCTTTTTAGGGCCTTAGCATTACATGTGGATCCCAGCGTTGTTTGTGCTATGGAATTCAGCTATATATTTATTTTTAATCAGGAGATTTTCTCTTTGTCTACATTTAGTACATTGTCAAAATATGAGGTACACCATCAACTTTACCCTTTTATTTTAGCCTTTTGGAAAAATTATTTTTCTTCCCTTCTAATATCCAAATATTTAGATCACATAGAACATTCTGCTTTTATTTACGCTCTCATTTCTCTTAAGAATATTTTATGAAGTTCACTGAAATACACTTCTACACTCTATCATAAATACCATTTTGTAAATATGAGGCATATTTTTCAAACAAGAAAAGGTAATTGAAAACTGTGAAAGAGTTATAGGATTTACCTGAAAGGCAAAGAAGGCCATAGAGCGCCAATAAAGGTTCAATAATCATCTTCATAAGATGGTAAATATAGCCTTGATGGATCTGTTTGAGGATGCACATAGAAACGAGGATGGAACCATCAATATAACAAAGTTGTTAAGGATGGTTCAAGGTGATAGAAACCATCAAAATACTCAAGCGACACCCCTCTACTATGATAATAAGAATGAAGTTAATGTCATGAAGAGACTAGAAATCATGCAAAGATGAATCACATACATCACTTCAACAAGAAAAAATTGCAACGCAAAGAAGATGAATTTATGCGCTTCAAAACTGAAAATAAGCTTCCATACATTGTCACAAAAGCATTGAACATGCAAAACATTTAAAATATTAGAATGACCCTTCCCATGAAAGAAAATAAAATTATCATTTGGGTGGGGGGTTTCTAAATTCTAAGATGTAATGCCCAAGTTGAGGGGAACCCGGTTGTGCTAAAAAATAAAAGTAGAAGCGAGATATGATAGGATGGAGTTTAAATAGTGAAATGGGATAAAATAAGGTTAGATTAATATATATAGGATGACCTAGTTTTTCTTGGAGTTTTATCCATGTCATCAACAACAAATTTTAAAACATAATTTGTACTTTTAGTCTGTGTTCCAATGTAATACAAATCTGCATAATATAGAGTTGCCTTTTATTATGGTCATGTGGTTGTCTTTCATCCATGTTCAGTGAATACCCAACATCACTAAAATTCTTTGTTGCAACAAGACACATAGCTCTAATATCTATTTTTTTACCCTCATTACTTGATATTGTTGCATTATCTAACCCAACTAATGTAGAAGATGGTTTTTATTAGTCATAAAATTATGATGACATATACAGGAACCAAAACATATATGTTGAAAGACTATCCAAGGTAGGATTGGACCTTGCACCAAATTGCTGGAAAATTACTAAAGTGAAATATGGACATACACATTAACTCTTTTAAGGAACACTGCCATTATGAGAGTTATCCTAGAGATATCTTGACAACTGATAATGTATGCCTTTTTGACATATGTTAATGCTGTTTTTTCCCCCGCCACTGATATTGAAACAAACTTCAAGGCTTATTATTTTGATACTTCAAATATTTTTAGGATGTACTATTATCCCTCTTATATAAAGGGACAACTTTTATAGGTATTATTTTCCTAGCATCCCAAAGAATCATAAGGGGGCTATATCAGGAAAATATTATGCACGACATCCCCTATATGTAATTTTGTATCTAAATAACATACAACTTGTTTTATTTGCAGAAAATATAGACACACATTTGAACATGGAACAAAACTTTATTGGATGACCTATAATAGGCCACGGACTGACCTACAAGGATCTACATTTTGATTTAATTAGAGCCAACTTTTCCATATTATCGTAAGTGACATTAAATACAAGAAGGTTGGGCCAACCTACAAAATCACTTGGCGAGTCCACATGGTTGAAAATCATTTTCCTTTGATAAGTAAATATAGAACATTGGTGAGATCCTTACATATGGTTTACTTCGAAATATAATCATTCTCGACATGCATGCCCATTTGGAGGAGATTGGTGGTTACTTGTGCAAAGTTTAAAAGGAATTAATAGTATCTTGGTCTTCGTGGTCAAAAGTTTGAATTAGTAAGAGATCTTCGTTTGCCTCTTTCTCTTTCCAGTTATGTCAAAAATTGAGTCTCCTAGGTTAAAAAAGATAGGAGACCTTTGTTTAGCTCTTTTATTTGTTTTCCCTAGATTCATGATTGAAAAGGTGAAAGACCTTCATTTGGCTCCCTTAGTGCTAAATATTGTCCTGTGAATCTCATGCATGATCTCTCTTGGAAACTTTTCCCACTAACTCCATATTCCCAAAATTTCATTAATAAGCTAAGTCATTGATCATTCATCCTCCATCACCTTATACCTTTTACAAGTCATTCATGTTGTTTCTCTATGGTTCCACTCTCTAAGGAATCATATGGTTGTGTATGTTTGGGGACATTTCCATTGAACTCAAACTCTAATCGCCCTAAAGAAGACTAGCAATGGTATCTACCACCTGAATTGAAATTGATCAGATCCTTTGATCCATGGAGTGTGAGGTATATGCCTTGGAGATATCCTAACTTGGCTTAACAGGGACATTGTATTTCTATGATCATACAGGGAGAATTCCCCTTGATCGAGAGGAAAGTTTCCCGAAAGCGAGAAGAAGTTTGGTGAGGTGAGAGTGTCCCCCTCTGAGGTGTAGTGAATATCACACTTGAGCTTTTGGACATTATCTTGATAAGTGTGAGATTCTATTGTCATAGACATGAAGGAACTCATTAACTGTGACCAACAAAGTTTGAAGGAAAAAAGTGCAAACCTAGCAAAGCAATAATAAACAAAGAAAAAGGTTAATGAGATGTTGAGCAATAGCATACAACTTCAACAAATACAAAAAAAGACCCTAAGAAGAGCCAAGAAAGGAGGTTCAACAAGACCCTAGTCACATGCTAGAGCCAAGAGACCCAATTAAAACTAGCACAAGAGCCATACATTGAGTAGGCACTGAAGTCCTAGAATTATTTAACTTTGGTGGACAAAACACCTCCAAACATGGGAGACCTGATTCATAATGGATTGGATCAGATATTAATTAGAAGACATTGTGTTGGATCATCCATGTAGCCCTAACACTAACCACTTTAGGGCCTTTAATATTTAAAACCATAGAAAGAGAGGAAACAAGGAGTGATAGAGATGGTTATTAATCCAAACTTCTACAGTCTTAATCACAAATTAGTGAAGTTATTGAATACCATAATAATGCATGAATCGTTAAACTAAATAATACAACATTTATATCTATATATAACAGAGATTATATATCATGAGAATTTATGAGATATGGTACCATGCAATCAGAATGGTTAAAAAACTACTCATAATACATATTATATTATTTCATCAGAACCTAACAAGTAGGACAACTCTTACAAGATCTTAAGGAAAAAGGGATAGTTGTTCTTTTGTTGGAATCAATGCTAGTGTTTTGGGTTAAAGAGGTTGTATCACGATTTATATCTAATAGAAAGTTGCATGATGTGGGACTTACCATTCCATATGCCTCACAGCCTTCATGTTTATGTTCATGCTCTACAAAAATGTTGAAAATCTTATTGTCGTCGATGGGTCATTCATCATAGAATAATATTTTACCATCATGATCCTTGCACTCAACAACAACCATGGCACCTGCAAAGTACATCCTATATATTGTTAGGAATAAACAAATATCTAATATGTAGTTTTTTTAGTTTAGTTACTGAATGACCATTTTGTTATAGTTCTAACTAAATTGATTAAATATCTAATTAGTTTGTTATGCTCCCTTTATTCCATTATGGTTTATGGTCGATGTTGTGCTAGATTTCCCAATAAAAGGTTTCCAAACTAAATCTCTTGTAAGCGCACCAAAAAATAGAATTCCATGCATCAAAGCAACAAATAAATATGTTCATAGAAATAGAGTATTCTCCATGGAATATCAATACCCGATCTATTCTTTAGTGCCAAATATAGTCTTCCAAAACTTTAGATAAGCAATTTTAGGGATCTAGATGAAAACAACTAAAAAATAGGTGATGATTTTGATAAATTGCTAGTAATATATGAGATCTTGGTGGGGAATCCAGTGGAAAATTTATTACAATAAACCTTCACTATAACTATAAAGTTATCACCAGAATTGATAGAGATCAAGAAGGAGAAAAGAGTCATACAAACCTAGTGTAAATGTTTTAAAACGTTGTCTAGGTGATAATTTTGATAAATTAGCAAGAATAGGTGAGATCATGGTGGGGAATCCTGTAGGAAATTTCTCACAATAAACCTTGACTCTAAATGTAAAGTTATGACTAGAATTGATAGAGATCAGCAAGGAAAAAAGAGTCATACAACCCTAGTTAAAACATTTTGAAGGCTTGTCCATTGTGTCTAGGGATTTTATTTGATTTGGAAAGACATCTCATAGATGATATCCTTTAATGTGGCTCAACCTAATCATTACTCCAACATTTTCTCTCATACAATTATGTCTCGAACAACTCTAGAACATAATATTACATAAGAACCTCAAATATTTATTATCAAGATGAAATAAATTTCTTGAGGAGATCAAATACATCAAATTTGGATAATGTGATGAGCACCCTAATGATCATAGTTTATGCTGATGCTGATAGGCATCTCTCTTTGAAAATGGTTAGGTTAGACATTCATTTACCCTTTTACCTTTGGCCTTCCATTTATCCTGTGGCGTGAGAATGACAATTGTCTCTTGGAAAAAGTATGATCTCTTGCATCCCCATCATTTTTTTCAAGCCTGTCATTGCTACTATAAGAAGGGTAGTCCTAACCCATTGGCGGTTGTAGGAAAAATAATAAAATGACACTGTGAGACCTCGACCCCATGAAATCCTCTTCCATTTCCCCTACAGTTGCTTGCAACAATGAGAATTGAACCCTCACTGACACACCTCCTTTGAATTTGCATGCCAATACCTCTGTTGCAAACAAAATTGTTGGCCTTTATGGATTTAGTTTGGAATTACATGACACTTTATCAGAATGGGTGCATTGCGATGTTTCTATAGAGGAATGTAACATGGTTCCATCACAACATTGTTTACTACTTTTCACAACTTCAGATATACTTCTCGAATTTAGTAGCTGGAGAAGAGGATTTCTAGCTTCATTCAGTGCCAAATGCCTTCCCATATATTTCTTGATTTGAAGAATCTCGTAATAGAGCTCAACAATTTTCATTATTTGTATGAGGTGGGGTCAATGGATGAGACCCAGATGACTGAAACAATGTACAAATATGTGGCCAAGTTCAACAATGATCCCCATGAGAATAGCATGATGCTTCAACAAATAGGAGAACAAGACTATGGAAACTTGTAGAAATCAATATCATGAATGATATCCACCATGAACTATGTAACAACCCTTGTTAAAAACTCGTGTAAGAAATAAAAATACCACAGATGATGGGACATGTATTCCAAGTTGAATGGTGGGTAGGACATCCTAGTGGGTGTTCATTTGGTTGTTTATGGTTATACAAATTGGCAAAGGCAATGGTTAAGGGATTAAAGAGGAAAAAGATTATTTTGACACATTTATTTATGAAAATAATGGAAAATAGGAAAATAAGGAGGTGAAAGGTCAAAAGTTGCATGTGAGGAGGAAAATGAAGGAAAATAATGGAAAATGAAGAAAATAGAGGCCCCATTAATAAAAAAAAGTCTTTTGAGGATTAGTTTGAAAGCTTCTTCCTTTCAGAGTGAAGCTTTTGTCAATTCAGTTTTGGAGCTCTCGCATTATTATCTCTCTTTGTCTCTCATACTCTTGGATACTTATATTTTTCTTGGAGCACTCTTGGAGGGTGTGGCATACTGGGATTCTTGGAGCAAGAAGGCAAAGGAAGAGCATGAAAGCACAAGAGGTCATCGACATCTATAGCTACATCATATTTCTTGCAGGTACGGAGTTTCATGTATAATTTCTTCACTAGGTTTGGCATGCATGACATATGCATGTGGTTTCTTGGTTATGATCTATCATTGCAATGGAGGATGACCAAGATTGACAATGGATTTCCTAGCCTTTACATTTCCTAGATAGGCATGGAGATTGTGGCTTTACTGCCATTTCTTTGTTTTGGTTAGTTCTCATGTTTCCTTAACTTGGGCTGAGTTATTAATCCTAGAAGCCCTCGTTAAACAAATTCTTTGGAAGCCCTATAATAGCTTGGGTTGAGTTACTAGTCCTGGAAGCGTTGGTTAGACAAATGCTCTAGAAGCCCTGTAACAACCCAGATTGAGTTACTAGTCCTGGAATCCCTCGTTGGAAAAATAAACTAGAAGACCTTGATGGGTTGAGTTACTAGTCCTGGAAGCCTCAGTTGGACAAACGATCCTTAAGCCCTATATATGTTGTGGGTTCGGTTACTAGTTCTAGAAGCCCTGTATGAGTTGTGGGTTGAGTTACTAGTTCTGGAAGCCTTGGTTGGAAAAATTCTCTGGAAGCCCTAGAAGGCTTGGATGGAAACCAATCTGATGATGGTTTTTGGTGATGTCCAATCGTGAGGTGGAATCATTGTTTGATGGGTTGAAGAGCGTGGCCTTTGGAAGCCGCATATGAGTTTTGATTGATGTGTTCTCTGAGATCACACATTCATTCTTGGAATATGGAACAAGGGTGATTGGCTAAAGAGAGGCATGGCGCAACCAATCTATGGTCAGGTGGAACGTGGTAGTCCCATCACCGGTTTTTTCATTGCATTTATTAATGAAAAATGCATTCCCTTGATTTTCGTGTGCAAATGTACTAAGGGATATATGGATTTTGATGGCTGATATATTTATTGTATTTTTGTTCTTATTATGTTGTTTATATGCACCTTTACCCTGGAAGGTGTTGCAGAGTGGTATCAGAGCATGGTTCAAACACTTGGATTGGATGGGCTCTATCATGGATGAAATGAAGAGCAAAGGTTAAATTTTAGACCTTATTTTCATATCTATTACAAATTTTCTTTTCTGGAATATTAGACATTGAAATATTTTTCATATTGAAGGTAAATCCCACTGATAATGTGGTAAAAAGTTCAGATATTGGTTCACAATACTTTAGGAATTATGATCTAAGGAAAATGGCCTTCCTGAATGCATCTTTAAACAGGTCATGTTGGAATTTCTGCAATAACTTATCTTTTATAGGATTTCAAAAGCTGAAAAATTGTCCATGTTGAGGGACATACCATGGTTTATTTGGTAGAAATTTCAGATATTGAGTCTCAATTTTTTATGATATATGAGTAGAGGGAGTCAAGCGTTTTGAATGCTCCTAAAATCAGGCCTCAAACAGGTGACACTGATATTTTTGTTATAACTTTTCTTCTGGTCAATCTCAGTAGCTGAAATTCTTTTCACAATGAGGGGAAATCCCACTGATATTGTGATCAAAATTTCAGACATTTATGTGCAATATTTTAGGAGACATGACTAGTGGAATTCGAGATTTTTGGATACTCCTAGAATTGTGCACAAAATATGATTATGTTGGTATTTTTGTTATAACTTTTCATCTATGAAATCTCAGAAGTTGAAACTTGAACCATAGTGATAGAAAATACCACTGATCATATGGTCCAATTTCCATAACTTGCACTACTACATTTTAGGATATATGGATTGAATCATTCGCTATATTAGTTTGCATGCAAAGTGTTTGATCAAATGCTTAAATGGTTCAATGATTAATTGCATCCAAACTGTTTGATAAAATGCCCCAATGAGTATGTTGTTTGTGGTTGGGGATAGTATTGATGTGTAATATTATTTCTATAGTTGATAAATGCTTATTTGTATGTAAATAGTTTTCTATATTAGTTTTCATGTAAATTATTTGAAGAAATGCTTACATGCAAATGTAATGGTATAGTAGTTTTTCGAAGAAAAATGTAAAAGTGTGGCAATTTTTTGAAGAAAATGTTGTTTTTTTGGATGGGATAGTATTGTAGTATGATAATATGGATGTAGTTGATCTATGCCTATTTGCATGCAAAAGAATTTGAAGAGTTGCATGTAGGGAATTTGAAAGGTTGCATGCAAGGAATTTGAAAAGTTGCATGAAATGAAATGGAAAAGTGGCATGTTTTTAGTTATTATGTTACAAGTGGAATAAGTGCAATGTTTTTGACTTAGTCTCATACAAGTGTATGAGAAATAAAAATAAATTTATTTTCAAGTCTAGTTTAGTAGAGCTTTGGAGATCCTATTTCCATAATTGGACATTGGAGATCGGACCATTATAGTAGCTTTCTCCTTCTACCTTAGTGTGGACCATGGATAGTAAGGGGGAATGCTTATAGGTTGTTAGTATTGGTGAATATTTCAATTTAATAGACATGATGTCTAGATTTTTGGAACATGTGACTGACTATGTATGGATTATATGTCGCTTACATGTTGATTTCATGATACCTACTTACATGCTTGAATGTTAGGTTACATTTTTTAATGTTTTGATTACATGCATCAGTATTGTAGGTTGATTACAAGAATTGATCGGTTATGATCGACTACATGTGGTTATGTGTATTGGTATTTGGTTTGACATTGCTTATTCATACTGTTGGTTCCATGTGGTAATGTGAGCAATTGAGTAATGGTTGTTTTCATGCAAGAGGTCATGGTTTGTGTAGTTGATATGGTCATGCATTGATGACTAGACTCTAGCTAGAATGGTGTGTGGATGGTTTTGGACTCATGTGTTATATCTCTATATGAAGTTGTTATGCATGTATAGTAGGTCAAACATGCCTTGTGAAGTCATTGTATGAAATTTACGTCATCATGATGCTATTAGTTGTTATGATGCTAATGATCTAGTTGAGATAGACCAAGGGATGCAGATCATCATAATGAGGTTGCAACATTAGACTTTGGGATAAGAGCATATTGTCATACATGTAGTGTATGTTTGGCATGCAGGTATGTAAGTTAAGGATTATTATATGCCTTAAGGTTATATATGTTAGGTTTATGAACATGTATTTGATGGTATGGTTACATTCATGATAGATGTTAGATGATTAGTGTGGTTATATGCACATGTGTCTTATAGTCATGAATGATAGTAACCTCTAGTTGTATGCATTACTATTGTTGGTTTATATTAGATAAATTGATGACTATGTTGTATCTTGTTGATTAGTATGATATATATCTTATTGTTGTTATATGCTATTAACTTGATGATTAGGGTCATTTCATTGAGATATTGATGTTATAATTTGGATTGGTCATATGTGTGATGGTTATGCTCATTGCCTTGAATATATTGATGTTATATGTATTATGTTAACCTGGTTTGACCTATGCAAATGGTTATGTTTGTGATATTCTGGTATGAACCAACATATTTGTGAGATGGTGTCATAATAATCTAGATTGACTTTGCATATGTGTGAATGATAATTGTGTATGAGTTTACGATTTGAACATGTTATTTAGATTTATTATGGATAATATGATATTATGAGTGCTTTGCACACAGGAAGTATTCTTAACCTTTATTTTGTCTGACATTATGTGGATATGTGTTATATTCATGAACATGCAGTTGACAGGTATATTAGTTAGTATTTAGCTATAGGTGGATATGTTAAAGGATTGGAGTCCCTTGAGATATTGAGTGGATGTATTCAGTTGCAAGTAGCGTTCTTGCCACAATAAGATGAGGTAGAGGGTGTATTATTATGATTATTTATACATTGACAATTATGTGTTTATAGAAGTATGATGTAGGAAGTTGCATGGTAAGAAAGATTGCCATGAAATCTTGAAGATGGCTCAAGTTGATCTTTCCTTGGGAACCATGGGGATTGAGTCATGGTGTCACTCTTGTGCTTCTGGTATTTTGAGCTTGATTTGCAGTTTTGTTTATGTCTGCTGCAAGGCCTTGGCACTTTGTTGTAGTGTGATATTGTTATGGGTTTTTGTGGTCTTCTTCTTGGTTTTTTCTTGTCTTCTCTTTTATTGTTTTGAGTCTTGGGAATTGGTTGGGAAAGAGGAAAGTTGATGGAGCTCGGGGAGAGTTGTGTGGGACCCGAAAGGTAATGTAATATTTAGATGAAGCTTGGTGCATGAGTAAGCATAGTGGAAGGTAAGGCTATGACAGCCAATTGGAATAGTTGGGTCCTTTGTGGTAAATGGATGGTAGCAGTATAGTCATGAGAAAGGTAACATAGAAAGGTAAAGTAAATGGATTTGAGGCGTCATATGCCTTGTCTATGTTGGGAGCTATTGTTCTCAATGTTTCACATGTGTTGCATGAATAAAGGAATTTCTCTTAACCTAGACCTTATGTTATTTGGTAATTATGTTATGATCATGATTATGCTGATGTTTATATATGTATAAATGAATGTATGTATGTCCTTGTCTGACAATGCGATGATTGTTTTATGCTAACAATTATATATGTATGTTTGTATGTATATGTCACTATATGATAGGGATTATTAGGGATCATTCTTGAAGGAATAATTTCTTATGCAGCTAAATGACATGAATAGGTTCTTGGTTCTTGAGGAATCAAGTGGGAAGAGTAGTTATGTAAGTATACGAGGCTAGTATCATGTGGTTATAAGTTGATATTATGTGATTATATTATGAATATTTTATGGACATGTTATACCAAAGAATACACCAAAAGAATGAAAGCAGTGTGATTCATGGCATTCTAAGACTTGCATGAATAAGACATCAGAAGGAGGGTTGCTTGGTAGAGTTAGTATGGTTATCGATCTGAGGTACAAGTTTCATATAGGATGTGTGCGCTTGTGGTGTTATGTATACATAGCATGTGTACATGTTATTTATGCAATGTTATGTACCTGATGGTACAAATAGCGTTGCGCAAATATTGCATATGGAGTTTTGTATACATATTGTACTATCTTCATGATGTATATGTGGCATGTATGTATATGGTGCTATGTGCATGTTGGATATGCAGTGTTGTGTACAGATAATTCTATGTATGTGTTGTCAATGCAATGCTATGTACAAATGGTGTTGTGTGCATGTTGTACATGTGGTTATATGTACATATGGTCTGGTGTGCATGATTGTAAGAGTGGTGTTGCGTGCATGTGGTGATTTCTACATGTTGTACAAGTGGCGTTCTATGTAGGTGGTGTTATGTACATGTCTTGCATGTGGCGTTGTGTACATGTGGTGTCGCATACATGCCCTCTGTGTCGTATTGTGTACATGTTGTATTGTGTACACGTTGTACAAGTGGCATGTTGTACATGTGGCATTGTGTACATGTTTTGCAAGTGGTGTCATGTAAATGTGATGATGTGCAGACATTGTGCAAGTGGTGCAGTGTACCAGTAGTACTATATACATGATGTACATATTGTACTAGTGCACGTGTGGTATTGCGTGCATGTCATATATGCTATGTTGCAGGCATGTGGTATTATGTATGTGCATCATGTAGTCATGGTATTGCAACGAGTGTACTCGTTGTGTTGTACTCTATGTAGGTACATGTATTAGGTGGTATTGCGCATCAGATATAGATGGGTGCACTATGCTGTAGATTGCCTGTAGATGTATGCGTTGTACATCACGTGTAGGTGCATGTATTGCGTGGTGTTGTGCTCCAAGAGTGGTTGTATGTGTGTGATGCACACTATGTGTATGTGCACCTTTTAGAGAAGAAGGCAATGGGTGTTTGCTGGGTGTGGAAACTAATCTAGTGTCTATACAAAGAACAAAGGAGCAAGTAAGGATCGATGAAGGATAAGTACCAGTATTGTATTTCGGTTTTAGTATGCATGTGATTTATGATTTTGGTCTATGATGATTACATGTGACATATGATTTTGATTTATGATAGTTACATGTCATTTATGATTTTTATGGTTATGTTTTGAGCTAATCGTATGTGATATGTTTATAGTTGATGTTTTGATCAAACATTTAGTTTGACTTGTTGTGACAGGGAGTAAACAAGAATGTTAATGTACCTTATTGACGAGCTACCAATGAGGTATCATTTGAAGTTATTTCCATTTATTTTGAATCTAATGGAAGTTATGTACTTGGTAGAAGAAGCACGGAAATGCTTGGTTAGGTGGTTAAAATCAACTACAAGAATTGGTAGCAACAACAAAAGAAATTGGAACATGCAACAACATGTTGGTAAAGTATTCAGGAGTAGGGTCATTCTAGGACATTGGTACCCAATAGTGTCCATTGATTCCCATAAGTATCCTATGACCAGTATGATGTGTTGAAGAAGGTATATGCCTTGGTTTTTGTATCTTCCAATCCAAGGAAGCCTTACCAAGGGATGGACTACCTGGGATCGGGGTGGCAGCGAAACTTGGAAGGTGAGCTACTGCACAGAAGGGGTGATCAGATTCCCAAGGTACTATGTAGTAGAGAAGGGAAGATCAGAGATGGATTTTTTTTGGTCATTAGAATTGCAAGTTGGAATCAAATGCACATTAGGAGTGAACCCTGGAACAATAAGGCGGTAATTGTTCACTGACAGGACAAGTGGAATAGCAGTATAGTACTAGACATTGGATGCATATTTGACTTTGCAATGGATTTTGGACATCCTAGGAAGGAGGTGAATCCTGCTATTACTTTGAGGGTGGGGTTGTGAGACTTTGGATTCCCTTATTGATTGATACGGCATCATATCCTTTATTTGTTGGTTAATAAAATGTGTACATGTGTATATGTGTATATCATTGTAAATATCATAATGAACTGTGTTATAAATCTCCAATATGTGGTATGGTTTTTATCTTGTCATGTTGTCATGATGTTTTTATTCTAAGTGGGTCATTCATTTTAAATGCTGCAACAAGTTGTGTTATAAAGCTCCATGGGCAGTTTTTTTTGTTTTCAACAGTCAAGTTGGCTATAGGTGTCATTGAAAACCGAGGACAATGTTTCCCCAAGGGGGAGGGTTCTGTAACAACCCTCATTAAAAACTCATGTAAAAAATATAAATACCATAGATGATGGGACATGTATTCCAAGCTGAATGGTGGCTAGGACATCCTGGTGGGTGTTCATTTGGTGTTTATGGTTAAGGAAATTGGCAAAGGGAATGGCTAAGGCATTAAAGAGGCAAAAAGTTATTTTCGCTCATTTATTTATTTTAGTTGATGGAAGGGATAATTCTTCTTTGACCTTTAAATCTTTTCAGAATTTAAGATTCTTTGAAGAAGAGATTTGAAAAGCTCTATTAGATGAAGACAATGTCATAGGAAGTGGTGGAGTAAGAAAGGTGTATTGTGTCATATTACAGAGTATTGAAATTGTAGCATTAAAGAAAATATGGAAAATGAACATCAATAGAAATATGCAAAATTGATTAGACATGTTGATAAAGGCAGAAGTAGACATTTTGGGGACAATTTTGCATAAAATTATAGTGAAAATTTATTTTTATTTGTCAAATTGTAATTCAAATCTATTGGTTTATGAATGCATGCCAAATTGAAACTTATTTGATGCTTTACATGAAAATATTGAGGAGAAGACAATAAAGAGAAGTGGCATGGATTTGGATTGGAAAACATAGTACAAGATTGCATTGGGAGCAGCTCATGAATTAGCATTTCTTCATCATGATTTCTTGCCTACAATTATTCACAGAGATGTAAAATATACCAATATTTTGCTGGATAAATTTTATGAGTTAAAGTTCACTAATTTTGTGATTGCCAAAATTGTTCAAACTTGTAGAGGAAAGGATTCTACAGCAGCTTTTGCAGGCACACATGACTACATTTCCCCTCATATGTTCATCTTAGTACTGTGCTTCCATACTTTTAATCTTTGAAAGCAGCTAACATTTGGTAAACAAGGAAGATGATTTCTTGTGAAAACCTGAGCTAAGATTTAGGGGGTAGCTATTACAGATCCATTTGGACACATCAATCCCATCATCCAGATCAATATTTTAGGGGTCATCAAACCCTAATTTTAGTTGCTACATGCCCTAAACAAGTCACCATTTTGAATGCCTCCTTCCCAAACAGTTTCATGACTTCAAGACATCCAGAAATGGCCTCTAGAGGGACCAGCATAGGTAGGCCCATGTAAGGGTGCACTGCAGAGTAGTTAAGTCCATGCCAGGGTCCTCTGCAGAGCACTTAGGCTTCCTTTCACCTGCTTTGGGTGATTTTGAGTGAAATTCACATGGGGTTTGGGGAATATTCTTATCTTTTGGATTCATCTAGAAGGTTCCCTCACTTATCAACTCCTATGAGCTTGAAAATCGATGAGGAATGATTTAAGATGCATCCTATCCTCTCATCCCTTCTTCCATGGAACTAATTCTAAGTATGGAAGGCCATTCAATGCCACCATTCATGATAAAACCTCCTTCATATTCCTATAAATTGATCACCCATCAAAGTGATCAGGGGCTAGATTATGTTGAATTGTAAGTAGATAATGCTACTATGAGACTTGGCTTTAAATCAATTGTTGTAATGCTACAAGTGTGTT
Source organism: Pinus taeda (assembly GCA_000404065.3). Classification (NCBI taxonomy): domain Eukaryota; kingdom Viridiplantae; phylum Streptophyta; class Pinopsida; order Pinales; family Pinaceae; genus Pinus; species Pinus taeda. The sequence goes on from APFE030637058.1 coordinate 54,752, forward strand.
ATGCTTTTAATGTGATGTGGATGGGATCCAAGCTATAGGAATGACTTTGAATCAGACACAAATGGTTGTATTTCCTTCTTCTATTCAATAAAGTGTTTGAACCTTTCTCCCATATGTTTGTATTGTTTTATAATTCTTATATGTGTGAAATGTATCTGATTCCATTCACTTATATTCAATAGATCTTTTGCTTTGATTGATTCTATTAAACACACACGTGGTAGCAGTAGAATATTAAAGATAAGCAGGAGAGTTCATCTATTATTTTGACAATGATATACATTTATAGTACATTCGTGTGACCATTGTGTTCCACATCCCAGGGTCTCTTGGAATTCCTTGGTCTACTCGACTTCCACACCAACCCTTAGAGGATTAGGTGTCCAACATTCCCCCCCTTAATCCGAAGGGTTATCTATGAGTCCAAGAAGAGAGCTCTAATACAAAATGTGCAAAAATGCATGGCAGCACTAGGCTGAATGTGCTCTCTAAAATGTTGGTATAAAGGGTAGTGGTTTAAGGACGACCACCATCACTAGAACGCTTAGTGCAGTTCCCAGAACTCTTCCAAGTCTGGCATGAAGCTCAAGTCTTCTGCTAGAGGAAGTGCTTCTAATGTTTTGAAGAGGGAAACCTTGAACCATGAAAGGGAGGTCTCACCCTGCATAAAAGGGAGAACTTCAACCTAGAAAGGGAATTCTCAACCTGTGATGGTTTAAGGATGACCAATAACTCTGGAATGCTTAATGCAATTCCTGGAACTCTTTCAAAACTAGCAAGAATCTGAAGTCTTCTGTTAGAGGAAGTGTCCCCAATTCTTTGAAGAGGTGTCACAAACAAAAGGCATGCTCAGGGGCATCTTTGTCTCTGGCTACAACTCTGAATCCAGTATGGCAGGTTGTGTCTCAGGCTCACTTGATGTGGATTTGAAGCTTGTAGATGACCATCATTCCCCCCCATCAGATACAAGGTGAGATGATGGGGAAAACTCAACCGCAAGATTGTTCAATGCTCTAGAACAAGTTTGGACATGTGACTAAAATATCTTTTTGGCTGCTGATGCCCATTGCCAAGAAGCGATCCATCCAAGATGAATATTTGTTCTTGCAGGAGGTTTGTTTTTGAAGCATCTATTTGAAGAATGACTAGATTTATGACAGTGCTTACATGGATGAAGATCAAAACAGTGATCTTTCAGATGGCCAACTTGGTCATAGTGTTGGCATTTCACAATATGTTGATGTGGAAGAGGGGCAGAATCTGGAACAGCTGAAGGTGAACTGTCATAGAGAGATCTAGCACTCTGAAACTAGATGGGCCTTGAGTAATCTGGAATATTAAAGGAAACCTCCTTGTCATATCCAAGACCTATTCTATGCTTGTTTTTGACAAGTTATTCCCATGTTCTGATGATGGGCTTAAGAAATGAAAACTCAATTTCTGCATCTACATGTAACCTTGTTGCTTTATTGAGCACTATATCTGAATCAACTTGCTGCTTATGGGATTCTGTTTCATTGTTCTGAATAGAAACAAGTTTGGAATGATGACTGCTTTGTTTTAATTCTTCTTGTTGTAGCTGAGATTCAAGCTCCAAAAATTCTATATTTTCTTGTGTATACTGCAGACAAGTTTGGATGTCAAAGAGAGTGTCTTTGCTAACTTTAATTGTACTTTCAATAGTAGATAATATTAGATTGCTTAATAACTCTAATAATCCATGAATTTTCTCCATTATCAAACAATCAAACCAATAAATGACCAAAAATGCACTTGCAGAAACAATAATGGTTTTAGAAAAATAATTTGCCAACTTTTCAACACAAATTAATTTGCATTGATGTCTGCTCATGTTCTTACTTCACAATGTCTTGTGCCTCAATTTCTACATAGCAACTGTGATATTGTTTCCTTAACAAAATGTCTAGCTTGACAAGTTTGCAACCCACGGGCTCTTCTTTTTCAATAATAACAAGACCCCAACAGAAATGAGATTAACTTCTATATTTCATCGACCATACTCCATATAACACTAACACTCATGCCCAATAGCCTTCGATGCATTCAAAGCAGCATAGAGTAGTTCCAGGCCATGGAATTTCAATCGTCCCCACTCAATTTTGAATAAAACATAAAACAACATAATCCATACCTTTCTGCCTATTCTCTAGGCTCTGCACATTCCCCGAGATTACATTTATTGTAATCGATCATCGCAGTACACCTTGGTCACACCACATATCACCGCTTCCACATCTGATACATGACTATTGGAAGTGTTTAAATAACGCTTAAGTCTTTAAATGAGAATCACTCAATCTTTAACGCATTTGCCTTTAAAACCCGGGCCACGTCGCTTTATTGCAATACATAGAAATACAGTGGAAAACAAAGGAAAACCCCGCTCCGACAGCATAAGCCAGACTTCAAAATTCATACACTCGATTCTATTAATATCGTCAGGTCTGCCTCTCGAAGCCTTTCCACTTCACACTTCCCTTGAACCCCAATTTCCAATCTGACTAATCTCTGATCAGTGCTTATCCCTCTCGGCTATCGGCTATCGCACCGTCCTTCACACCTGGCCTCTTCCACTTAAAAGTTTTGATTCGACATGACTTACAGACTCGATGGGTTCTTGGTTTCAGTATACAATTCATCGGGTCCACTCCTAAATTGCATGTCGCATATCACACTTAGCTCAAGACTAATGTCTCCCTTTCATGTATTCTGATGCGATATTACTTGTTCCACTCTCGTGATTTAGTCGTGACCATTGACCTTCAAATCCAACAATTGTTGTGCATCAACTCTTCACCTCTCCGCTCTTCTCTTTGCTTATATTTTACGTTATTTATTCAGCGTTTCACTGTGCACTCCCTCTTAAGCTTGGACTTTGATCCTTCTAATGGAATCAACGATCCATTATGATCCTCCTCTTCATGTATCTCTCTCTATGTAATCGTTGAACTTCACCTGAACAAATTTGGAGTAGCCTTCTTTACAGCTGGCTTCTTTTCTGGGGCAGTTGGTTTAGCAGCCTTGGCTGGCTTGGCAGCAAGAGCCTTCGTAGACTTGATGGATGGAGTAGCGTTCAACGGATACCAAAAGTTTGAAGCAGAGACCACGAAAACATCTTAATTCCCATCTGAATAATTATCAAATGAATTAGTCTTCCTATAACTATACTTCGGTTGAAAAGATTCATGATGCATGCGGCAGGGAAGGGAGTGCATAGGGCAAGAAAATTCTTTTTATCCTTATAAAAGACCTGGGAATCGAGTGATCATGCATTTACCTATATTGAACGGTTCGATCCAGTTTCAAATATTTGTTCCATATTCTAACCAAACACTAATGAATCCTATTTTTCCTTTTCGGTCAAAGATTATGCAAAATCTTCGTGATTCCCTCTTCCTTCTCTATTCCCATCCTATAAGTATAGTGCCTGAAGAAATACTCTTTTTGTATGAATCGACATTATTACATGCTAATTCCTTCTTGATATCTCGATATAAGAACCCGGTCAATCAACCAATAGCGGAATACACGTAAACTCACCTTTTCACCAATTTGTGGCCTTCGTACATTTCCCGAGGTTTAACTTTATCGGGTTCATTCTCCATCATAGATTTCAATCCCACGATCTGACGGTTGATATCCTTTCCACGATCAATCAAACTTGCAAGACCATCCTCTGCTATAGATCTGAACTCACAGGATATGATGGTCTTCGGTGATTTCAAAAGGAAAACTTGCGTGATGATTACTAGTCTGAAATGGGCAGCTTTTCTCTCTCCTCTAGTGGCTACATGTCGTGTGGTGAGTGGAATTGGGTGAACTCACTATATTACTGCTTACCACTTTTTATGCCCCCGAAATACCATTTCCTGTGCAAATACCAGATTTTTCATTGGCTATCTTTTGCGTGTCTTCTCCAAGCAATGACCGTTAGATCTGTCGATCTATCGGTCAAATGGTTGTCGCTCCCCTTCAGCTTTTGACTCAAAATTATCGGGTTTTTTGCTGTTCCGCTAGAAATTTAACACTTCTTCCAGTTTATATTGGAGTCGTGGTTGGGAGGAGCTATGATACCGGAGTGTGAACCAAAGTGGTAGGGACCGAAGTGTGAATGAGGTAATACTACAGAGGATACAATGATATAGTTAAGCTCGATAGACAACAGGTGAGGAGAATGCATGGTGTTTGAGTTTCAATAGGATTTCCAGGTTTGAATGTGAAGAAAGACTGAGGCTGTGGTGCCATTCATGGGTGAATCTATTTCGATATATGATGGGAATCTTTGAACTTTTCTGTGGATATGAATTTGAGGCTGATGCATTCAAGTCTTTGAAGATGCCTCTTCTAGTGTACATATGCTTCCATATTAAAAAGGAATGCTCACCATTACCAGAGGAAAAATTCAAGGTTGCCTTAGAGGTAATAGACAAATAGGCTTAGATGGTAGAGTCCTAAATTTGACGAGACCACAAGTCAGTTCCAAACCAAACTCATATTGGAGAAACTATGAACCGCCTATGAACCAGATGATATAGTGCTCAAAATAATCTCAATGGATATATAAATACAAGGGAAATTTACTGCAGGAGTAATATTATAACTCAACATATAAACTATGAATTTCAATTAACGCACAAAGAAAGAGCATATATACTGGGAATAGAAATGTCAGAGGAGTTACTCTATATAAAGCTAATTTGAGACCTGTGCTCTGATCGATGTAGATATATTTTGGAAAGTGTATTAAGACAAATCACAGAATTCAGGGTATGGCATAATGTTTAACTCTTGACCAACTCATTCGACAACAGAGATTTTACAGAGATGGCAGTCTAGAACAGAGGTACAGGAAAAATATGTATCGAAAGGCCATAGAACAATAAGCTCACATAAACAAGTGGCTCATGCTTGAGCAGGGCAGGAGATCTCACGCTCTGATACCATGTTAAACACACACATGGAAGTACCAAAATATTAAAGATAAGCAGGAGATTTAATCTATTATTTTGACAATGATATACATGTATAGTACATTCTTGTGACCGTTGAGTTTCACATCCCAAGGTCTCTTGGACTTCCTTAGTCTATTTGGCTTCCACACCAACCCTTAGAGGATTAGATGTCCAACAGATTCTTTGTTTTATGTTGTGTTTATAGGTTCTTCTCAAGCATATTAAGTACGGGAAGGAGCGATCGAATCAATACAAGGGAGACAAGAGGAAATCAAAACTACAAGTAGGTCTTCTCATCTTCTCATCTTATCTATTTATTATAGGGAAAGACTAAAATACTTTAAATCATTGTTCTAGATATGGCTACTTATCTAGGGAATTAGTATTTATCTGTCGATACCAAATTATCCAAAATAAATCGGCAACTCCACTGGGGAAGATCCACTTTCCTAGTAGCTTATCCATGTCCTAGGACATCCTTGCAGGCCCCACTTGTGTTCATAGATTGCAATTTAGCTCTTTTGCATTGAAAGTTTGGTCAAAATTGTGTCAATTTTCCTTTTGAAATGACTCACTGTCACTAGCGCAGGCTTGTGAGGGACACAGTGAACTATAGAGCACCCCTGGCTTAGGGGAAATGCTCTAAAGTGCACTACCTCCCATTCAGGGTTGTGTTGATCGTCCTAGGGTTAGTTTCCCACCTTTGGATTGAGTTTTTACCAAATTTCCTTTGTTTGATTGCTTGTTGATTGATCAATGAATGTCATGTCTCAGAAAACAAGTTTCTATCTCCTTCGCCAGCCCTACTTTGACTTGGTTGATTAATGTTTCTTAAATGTTTTCTTTGTCATTATCGATCTATAGTCAAAGTTAGAATATAATTGGTTAATCTTTTTTTGAAATAAAGTGTCGTAAAGTCTTCTTTTCCTTCGAAACAGAACTGTCGTAAAGTCTTCGTTCTTGTTAAAGATTGATTGACTGTATGTGCATTAGTTTCCTTTTTGTTCATCATAACACTAAGGAATTCAAAAATAAAAACTCGCATCATTCATATTGTAGTTTGTGAATGCTTGAAAGTAATAACTAGGGAAATTGCATTAGATGTGCTCTTTTCTCTTTGTTAAAGATCTGTTTGCTCTATCCCTACTAGCTAAGGTTTTCATTGTTTAATTGAATGAAAACAATGCTTATCATATTAGTTGCATTTTAGGAATTGCAAACATACATCACGTGGTGAACCTTGAAAGGAAAATTCTAAAGAATATCAACTTAAAATTTATGTGAATTTACCTAATGGAGCATTGTCACCTAACGAAAAACATTTAGCGGTTCTAGGCTAGAGACATGTTTCGATGTCATAAAACAAAGTTGTTGTCACTAACTTGTTTGCAATACATCTCGAGTGTGATGCCTCATTCCACTTATGTGAGTATATTGTAGTTTGTCAACGTACCTTCGGGTATATAGGGTGGTGTTACAGTATGTAAAGTATATGGGAATGCTGTCACTATGCAGTTTTGCATTAGACATCGCTTATACGGACTAGGCCTCCACGTATTTTCGGGTATATATGGGAGAACAATAGTAGGTTTATATCCATCCTTAGGTAACCAAGTCAACCACCTTGTATATTGTGATACACCGAACACAACATTCTAGGATATTGCCTGCCCATGCTTCTTGGTTCGCAGGGAGGTATTCTATAGTTCACAGTTGCTTGGAAAACCTTTTTACTAGATTATTTGTTTTTTGTTTCGTTATGTTACTTTGACTAAAATAAAATTAATTGACTGTGGATAACATCCTCCATGCTCACTCCTTAGTTGATCTTAGGTTGAAACATATGGCGACAAATCTGGAGCCCACGAATCAAGGAATTCCTTTTGGTGGGAATCCTAGTTCTTTTCCTCCTTTCGGAAATATTGGTGCACCTTATATGGCTGCATTATCCCTACCAAGATTTACCGTTGGCTTACCAGTATGGTTGTTTTCAAACTCCTGAATTCAAAATGTCGTGATTTCTCTGCAATCGAGTACTCCTCCAACTGGACAAACTCAACCTCTAGTTGATCCTATAGTTGACCCTTTTCCTTCTTCCTCGGTTTTTTCTTCCTCCCCTTCTTCCTCTTCACCTGGTGAAAGTATTGGTACTAGTAAGTAGGTGGATAAGAAGAAGAAGAAGAAAGGGAAGAAGAATAAGAAGAAGCAAATTCAGTAGAGGGGCAACCAAGCAACCTTTGCTTTGAATGTAGTATCTGATGAGAGACCATCCATCAAGCCTCACAAAGTTCAATCAATGCAAACTTTGTGCGGGAGACCATCTTCTTTGAAATTGTCCTGATATTCCTGAGATATTAGAAGAATGGTCTTCTCATTCACAACATCCTATGTCATCAACTTCTGGAGATCATGCTGGTGACACTCCTTCAACTAGTGCTAGTAACTTTCATGGAAATAATGGTAAAGTTAAGTTTCCCTATAGGTTATGTGAAGGGAATCACCCCATTCACCATTGTCCCTATCTGGATGAAGCCAAAAAGGTGTTGGATAACCATCCTGCTTCACCACAACAACTTCCATTTGGTTACAGGAGACTCTCCCTTAATCCTTCACTGGTTTATGAATTGACTAACTCAAATAAACTATCGATCAAACCCACTCTCTCTGAATGTGAATCCTATGAGTCTATACCTGACCCAAATCAATAGGTCGAAGAAACAGTTGACTTGAGATTTCACCTTGAGTTAATTGTACCTTTCCTGAAGAGAGTAAATATGATACCACCAAGGTTCTTTTCATTCCTTTAGATTCCAATGAGCTTGGAGGAAACCCTCCTATTCCATCAAGACGGGAGGAAAATCTTCCCGTTCTCGTAACTCAAGGGGATAATTCTCCCATTCTTACAGTAGCCCCTCCAAGTAGTCTAGTCACTTCCCTTGATTGGAGTCGACTGGCAAGATTTTGTCTTCCTTCTTATGTGCCTTTCCAGATCATAGTACAGGTTTGTAATATGATTGTATCTTGCACTATTATTGATGAAGGTGCATCTGTGAGTATCCTTTCCTCTATTTCTTGGCAAGCACTCGGTTTTCCGCCACTTGTGCTAGTTACCCAGAATTTGTTGGCTTTTAATAGAGGAACTAGTCAACCGTTAGGGATCCTCCCTCAGTTACCTATTACTTTGGGAGGAAAAGTTGTTTATCTCAATGTGATGGTAGTCCTAGGCCCTTTAGATTACAATTTACTTCTTGGGTGTGACTATGTTTATGACATGGGAGTTATTGTTTCAACACTCTTTTGAGTGATTTGTTTCCCACATGAAGGTAGAATTGTCACCATTGACCAGCTTTCATTTCTCGGTCCAAATATGGCTTCCAGTCAACCATCTTCCCTAAATGGTCCTTTTGTACCAATGGTATCATCCCATCCATGGGTTAGTTATGTGGCAACCCATTCCATGCCTACATCAGCTGACGATCAATTCAACGATGTTGTACATTATGTATTGTGGGCATTGGAACCGGATCTCTCTAATGGATTCCTTGCTATGGATCCATTCTAGAGTATTTTTCTCACATCTGATGAGAATCTCTTGGAATTCATGATCTATTATGAGTCATGATCGAGGAATATGATGATAGTTCCTTGTCTTCTATCAAGCTTGTTAAAAAATGAAACAAGGATATGAGGATAGTTACTGTCTTGTGTCAACCTTGTTAAAAAATGAAACCAAGGATATGAGGATAGTTCGTTGTCTTGTGTCGACCTCATTAAAACATGAAACAAGCCCATGAGGATAGTTATTTTACTATGTCAACCTCATTAAAAAAGAAACAACTACCATGAGTAGAGTTCCTTGTATTGTGTCAAGCTCGTTAAAAAATGAAACAAGGAATATGAAGATAGTTCCTGGTCTTGTGTCAACCTCGTTAAAAAAAGGAACAAAAGAATGAGGATAGTTCATTGTCTTGTGTCAACCTCGTTAAAATATGAAACCAAAGAGATAAGGACAGTTCTTTGTCTTGTGTTAACCTCGTTAAAAAATGAAACAAGGAATATGAGGACAGTTCCTTGTCTTGTGTCAACCTATTTAAAAAAAATGAAACAACCTCCCCTATAGCAAAGTTCCAATTTGAGTCTTTGAGTAGACCTTGTAAAATCTCAGTCGAGTATTTCACTTGATCTCATAAATGAACCTTCATTCCATCCACTTGATAGCCATGAGTAGTCTACTAAGGTGAATGTAATGAAGCTTGGTGGGCATGCACCTAGTGCTAAAGTTAGGTTTCCCCATAGGTTATGTGAAGGGAATCATCCATTCACCTTTTTCCCTATCTGGATCAAGCCAAAAAGGTGTTGGATAACCATCCTGCTTCACTGCAGGGACTTCCACCTCATTACAGGAGACTCTCCCTTTCATCATGATGGGGGCATGTAAACCAATCTCAAGCATAGTTCTTCATTTCAAGCTTGTGTAAAAGTGAAACTAAATTCAAGCATAGTTCTTCGTTTCAAGCTTATGTAAAAATCAAACTAAATCCAAGCATAGTTTTTCATTTCAAGCTTGTGTAAACATGAAACTGAACCAAAGCATAGTTCCCTATGGTTCAAGCTTGTGTAAAAATGAACCCATTTCTATGTTTAACCCTCATGATTGCCATTCTATCAGCCTCTTTCGCCATATGAGCCTTGGTTGTTTTCATCCCATCGCCACCATCCCTTTGGCTGATCATACACTTTCACTTGGTTGTTTTACCCTTTTTTAGGAACACTTGCAATGAGTGGTCTTATTCGCCAGCCTCTTCACATAAAACAACATGTTTTGAGAAGTTCCAACATCATGGGAATGAGTTTCTATCCTAGACACCACTCGTTCCTCAAAGTGGAGTCCTCTTTAAGATTTTTTCAAACTCTCTAAATCTGAGAAGATTGTCGAGTGCTTGTCCTTTCTAGCTCATTAACGGGTTGGAAACGACATCTCTCTTGTATTATTTTATGCTTTTTTGGGCTTGAGAGAATAATTTATGAAAAAGAACTTGTGGAGTTTTCTTTTTGTCCCTTTTAAAACTCCCTAAACATGAAAAGGAATGAGTTATCTTTGTTGTTAAACTCGTTAAAAACATCAAATAGTGGCAAACTTGTTCATCTAGAAAAGACCAAGTTTCACCTTCGCTAGACTCGTTAAAACATCAAATTGCGATGGATTCCCCCGAACAGTGGAATTATACAACAAGAATATGTTATCCTCCTCAAGCATGATAAAAATAAAGAGGTATTGGTTAGCAATGACTGGGGAAAATGGAAAAGGTGAAAATCACTTTATGGCAGCAGATCGCTCTTGAACATGACACTTTCACTACATCACTGTGACTATTTGGGTTGGGTTATCTGCTTGACGGTTATCATACCTATGGTCTATCACAGCATCCGTCACTTCTGGTTTTGGGTCAATGCTGCCAATTCATTCAAACTATTTGGGTTGCATTATTTGCTTGATGGTTATCATACCTATGGTCTATCACACCATCCATTACTTTGGTTTTAGGTCAATGCTACCAATTCGTTGGGTGTCGCTAATATGTTCAAAAGAATTCATTCACTTAAAATTCATTTGTTGCAATACCATAAACCTTCATTTTCATGACCGCCATTCCTAAACCTTGTGTCATCAATCAAATTCCATCTCCAAAATCACTACACTCATTTCGTGTCGTTGATGTGGGATACATCAAGACCCTCGTATGACGAGTCGCTTCCTGTCGACATCAGCACATTATCCAAGAAGTTGACTTAGAAACAACCTTCGAGTACCTTGAGGCTTACATGCATCAATGGCAAGTTTCTCGCTTCCAGTAATAGGTTAACATCAATGGAATTCAACCGAAATACTTTGTATGGTGTTCAAAATCAAATCATCCATTCACACCATGTAGAATGTACTACAGTACCTTGAGGACCATTACCATTATTGGTGATTTCTCTCACATTTGTTAACAGCTTACATCATTGGCTGGTAATCAGATGGTGTCTTCCCATGTTCGACTTCAGATCACATATTCACATGGTTAGACTCATACTTGAGCAAACAAATGAACGAAATAGAAGACCCCGAATCTAGTTTCATCCATCCGGGCTGCGTTTTCAGGAGTACTAAATCATATGTACAATCTCTTTACATTGATAGTCATTCCAATCATGGTCTATATCTGTAGACGCCTATTTATGTACATGTAATGAAAGTTTATAAGCTAAGCATGGGTATGCCTTCCCTCAGCGATTCATGTAAAAATCAAAAATCATGATATATGTATTGTAATTCATGTAGGTCACCTTCCACTTTGATACCTCCTCATCAAATCATAAAGCATTTCATTTGACATTGGCATTTTTCCGACTTCTTTCTTTAGGGGGTAGCTGTTACAGATCCATTTTAGCACATCAATCCCATCATGCAGATCAGTGTTTTAGGGCTCATCAAACCCTAATTTTAGTTGCTACATGCCCTAAACAAGTCACACCTTTGAATTCCTCCTTCATAGACAGTTTCATGACTTGAAGACATCTAGAAATGGCCTCTAGAGGGACGAGCGTAGGTAGGCCCATGTAAGGGTGCACTGTAGAGTAGTTAAGTCTAGGCTAGGGTGCTTTGCAGAGCATTTAGGCTTCCTTTCACTTGTGCTAGGAAAGTTTGAGCAAAATTCACATGGGGTTTGGGAAATATGCTTACCTTTTGGAGTCATCTAGAAGGTTCCCTCACTTATCAACTCCTATGAGCTCGAAAGTGCATGAGGAATAAGTTAAGATGCATCCTATCCTCTCATCCCTTCCTCCATGGAACTAATTCTACGTATGGAAGACCATCCAATGCCACCATTTATGACAAAACCTCCTTCATCTTCCTATAAATTAATCACCCATGTAAGTGATTAGGGGCCAGATTATGTTGAATTGTAAGGAGATAATGTTGCTATGAGACTTGGCTTCGAAGAAAGTATTGTAATGCTACAAGTGTTTCATTCTTTTGATGTAATGTGGATAGGATCCAAACCAGAGGAATGACTTTGAATCAGACACAAATGGTTGTACTTCCTTCTTCTATTCAATAAAGTGTTTAAACCTTTCTCCCATATGTTTGTATTGTTTTATAATGCTTATATGTCTGAAATGTATCTAATTCCATTCACTTATATTCAATAGATCTTTTTCTTTGATCGATTCTTTGTTTTTTGTTGTGTTTATAGGTACTTCTCAAGCATATTAAGTATAGGAAGGAGCGATGAGATCGATACAAGGGAGACGAGAGGAAAGGGGAACTAAAACTAGGTCTTCTCATATTCTCATCTTATCTATTTATTATAGGGAAAGACTAAAATACTTTAAACTATTGTTGTAGATATGGCTACTTATCTAGGGAATTAGTATTTTTCTGTAGATGCCAAATTCTCCAAAATAGGGTTGTGTCCTAAAGAATAGGAGGACCTCTACACCAAAGAATGGGAGGTCAGTGTGAATAATTCGAGCCAGGAAGTGGAAACCTATGTGTAAATAATTTGTGCCAGCTTGTGGAGATCAGTGCAAGGAAATAGGGCCAAGTACGCCACAAGGAATAGGAGATGGATCAAGTTTGTTTGCAGGGTGAGTCCAGCTAATACAATGTGGGGAATATATTTTTATTAGTGTGATAAATTTCCTTGTAAGAGAATACTTTGTTCAATTGTCAATAAAATACAACAACAAAGAAATATGGGGTTTTCCCAATGGGGTTTCTCAGAAAAATTGTGTAATTTGTGTGATGTTGTTCTTTATTTGTGTGTGTTTATTTCACTATTAAATTGTTAAGAGGTTTTGTATCTTAGTGGAAGTAAACTAATTTCACTTCTCAATTTTTCATCTAGTAGTTGCAGAGTTTCATGGAAATTTAACACTTCGTCTAACCATTATCACTCTAAAATTATTTGGGTCAGCCCCTTGCACAAATATCCAAAGCTCATTATTAATTAGAACTAACACCATGTTGATTTTCTAGTAGAAAAAAAATCATTAAACTTTAAACATCCTCATGTCTAATCTGGATGTCATGTTGACAATCGATGGTTACCTTAAAGCTTGACTAAGACCAGAATTAGATTCATTAGATGCACACTTGAAATTCGAGTAATTTATTATCAATGGGTTTAGAGGCACTTCTAAATCCAATATCGTATAACTCTAAACATTTTTGTGTTCAAGTCAATTTTCAAATATGTTTAAGCTAGTTTTGTTGATAACACCTAAATCCTCTGTGGCTACTCTTTGATATTAATTTCTCCAACGATATGAAAACTCAATATTTAAAAGTATTAAAGCTTCCAATGAGCCTCGTTCCATATAAATAGTAGATAATACATACAAAGAAATACAAATTGCCATTAAACAAAGGTAAGCACTAAGAATTAGTTAAGAGCCTTATTGCCTGACAACTTTGAGTAGTTATTCAGTGTTTGTAAAAATGAAATAAGGTGTTTGTTATCTTTAAATTCAAAGTAAAATGAAGTTGTATGTTATAGAAAAGCATGTATATTGTTACTTTAGAGAAAATATGGAGAGAATAGAAATAAAGATGATGAAAAATATTTTTACTTCATGTGCACTTCAATGAAAACTATAATTTACTATAACAAAAAATGAGAAAAACTAATTTAACTTTGATAGACAGTTCAACAAACAATAATTGCAACATTCCACATCGGTAAATTAGGGAAAATTGCAAAGACTATGTAGTGAGTAGGCATGAAATTACTAGTACATAAGGTTTTCCTCTGGCTAGAATCTCACTAGAAGTCATTGCACCAGCTCATGCAATAACAAGGTTTGCTCCTGCATAAGCCAAGTCCATGTTATTCAGGGACCTGAAAGTCATTAAAGAAGATTTCGGTGACACTTCCCAAACATGTGACAAATTATTTCACATAGAATTATCTATAATAGGACACAACATAGGCTCCATAATGTAAGCCATTTAAATTTGCTTCAAACATAGTCAACCTTCATATCTATCCAACACCAATTGTTGATAGGAAGCAAGAGATGCTTGATACCACTATACTCTTCAACTGTAATAAATTGAGTTTAAGGATAATCTTGAACAAATAGAAATGTAGGTATATTGGAGACCACTTCGTTAACCTTCATTGTCATATCATAAGAACATAAAACAAACACCATGAAAACACAACCTCTTGTTATCTACCACATTTCTTACAAATGAGTAACAAACATAGTCCCATGTTTTTGGACTTTGGGAACAAGAAAAAATGAATAGTGTCTGTGAGTCTCTGTACTTTGAGAAAAAAATAGAGCATTGCAAATGAATTTACTTTATTTATCAATGGGATAAAATGCTAGAATAAACTTTCCATGCCTTTAAAACAATGAACATATATATAATCAAACTTATTTATTTGAAAAATAGCAAACATGTTGGTACGTTTCATAAAATTTTGGAAACTAACCATTAGATTTTAATCATACGCCCCGTATTAAACTTTATCGACTTATGTGTCACAAACTAAAATTTAGTGTGGGAACCATAGAGAGGATGAAAACATGCCATATCTATATTTTTAGAATAAAAATTTGCTATCACAATATGTATCAAGCAAGACGAAGGCAGTTTTTCTTGGGTCTTGAATTACTTGTGAGGGAAACATGCATCTCCATTTTAGTTTCTGAAATGGGCATTATTTTGAATTCAACGGGAAGCATGTACATGATAAAGGTGTTGATTATAAAGCTGGTTGTGTGGTGGGGCAGCTTGAGGTGAGTGAAGTTGTGACTGGTTTCATTAATTCTCCAGAGGTAGGAATATCTCAGATCAGAAATTTAGCAATGATTATTACAAGTATCTCCAAAAGGAGGCTAGATCTGGAAATGGGTGCCAGGGATTTTCTAGTCACCCTAAGAGGTCGATAAGTCAAGAGATTTCATGGTATTAGACTCACCATGTCTAAGAATAATAACAAAGATGATTATGTTGTAATGATGTCATTTGATAAGCCCAATTCTTCAATTTTCAGCAATTTGTAATGTATGTGTCCAATGCTCGTAACATGTAGTTCATCCTTTTGCAATTCTTTCCTTTGAAATATGTTGCATCTGCTCCTAAGATCTATCACTGCAATAAAAGATGCAATTGAATTGTAATTTTCACAGTGGAAGAGGTCAGGACCCTTCCTGCTTGTTGGATTCCTGGAATGCTAAAATCACTTCTTGATTCTAGGTGCCTACTGCCCTCTGTGGGTTGCTTGAGAAATGGCTTCCATGGATGCAACGAGGGTATGTTTTATGTGGAGTGATTAGGAGGGGATGAACCTGAGAAGACTGATGAATTTGAAGGGCTTACATTGAAAGAGTGTAACCCCAAGGTAGGATTTCCTCCTCTAATCTATGAAATGCTTGAGCGTTACGATACCCAAAAAGATAGTTATTTCATTTTCATTCCAGTGTATCTACTAGAGAAAGATGAGTGGACAAAGTTGTTGACCACATATTTCGGGAGTAAAGATAATGAAGAAAGAAGGGTTAGCTATGGGACTTCAGATGCCATGGAAATTTACATGGCTCAGGAAGTTAAGGACACTTGCATGGCTCGAAATAGAGGATGAGAGAAGCTGAGAAATGGATTAATAGTAAGATTTAACACTCCCTCCCTAATATTGCCAAGGTTAAAATAAATATTAGTCAACCTTCTTCTAGATTGATGATTGAGGGTAGATGGTTTCTCTACTTCTATGTTGGCAAGAAAGGCAATCAAAATTTATGTTGTGGGTAGTAAAGAAAGTTGATTTACTACCAATGCATTTCTAACGACAACCCTTATGAAGTCTAAGAATATCGAGTCTGATCATGATGATATCAACTCTACTAAGAATGACACCCATATTTGCCAAGTGCTAACCTTTTGAGGTTGTCTTCTAGAAATCACAAGCTTCTCATTTATAGCAAGTATTGTCAACCTACTTTTCTCTATTTTTTGGGCTGTGTTTATTGCATTTGAAGAAAACCATGGTAAATGGTATGATAGACATCCCATTCCACCCTCTATACCTAGAGTTGTAGTGATAATTATATCCATTGTTAGTTCTTTAGGCATGGATTTTTTGCATTTGGGAGGGATAGAAAGGATAGAAAATTAGTTATAGCAACAAATACTTCAGAGGAAACAAGACATGCTCCTCTCATAATGTTATTTTGTGCAATGAGAGTTGTTGAGATAATTTGCATTGTGTTAAGAAACATCTAAAAGAATAGTGCCTAAAAGAATATTGAGTCCGAAAGAATAGTGTCTACAAGTTTTCAATGTAAACAAATCAAATATTGATAACCCGAGTTTTATGGAGATCAAGATGATATTTTCTTAGACCAAAAAGGAAAAATATGAGGGGGATGAAAGTACTCAGATGATCAAATGTCAGCAAATTCCAAAGCTACTAAAAGGCCCTTTGTCTGTTTTGAATACAACAAAAAATCTCAATACCACATGTGCCCTAAAATACCAAAATTTCCTTTACAGTGGTTTCCATGGAAGGTCTAAATCTTGAAACTAAAAGGTTCTATAGCACCAAAAATCCTTCAAATCTTAGAATGACACCAAAGTATAAAGACCCCAAATTCTCTAGAAAACCCAGATCCCTATGAGTTTTGGGCACAAATCTCAAACTACATGAGTCAATCGCCCTCAAAGATCAAAGGGTTCTAAAATTTGGGAAAATGATACTAAACAATGAGTACCCAATGGCACTAAACCATTGGAAAATCTATCACACTTGAATGAAACACAAAATCGTAAGACCACAAGCACCCTGAACAAATGAATTTCGTAATAAGAAGGAATATGATGCCTCAAAAAACTAGCTTCTAACCTAATAAACCTAGATCGACTCAATCCAACCAATTTAGCCAATTTAACCTATAAAATATCCCAAAAAACAACCAAAATTAGAAAAAATGGATAAATATGACCGAAGTGAAATTACGAGCGAAAAATAGAAAACATGTTTGGAGAAAGAAAATGCCAACACATTACAGATAAGATATGGTTCAATAGTAATCAACAGGAGATGAGGCTCAGAATAAGTGTTCACAATTATATTTTCCCATCGGACCTACGATCCAAGCATAAGGAAGTTCAAATTATGTAAAATGAAAAAACCCCAACATGAAAAGATACCTGATGTGAATATGAATGGTGGCTACTCAAAATGATGGTCTTAATCCTTGCTTTCTCAGTCTCATATTCATCCTTGAGAATAACATCCAAAGTTCCCTACCTCTATCGATTCTATCGTGAGACAAGCAACATGATCTTTGTCAGAATAAGTGATGACCCACCATAGCATCCTACCACATAAACCTCCAGAGAAGTAGGTGCCAATGAGAAATCATGTTGCTTTTGACCCAGTTAGCCAAAAGGGCAAGCGCCCATTCCTATGATCAAATAACAATCCATGCTCCATAATTCCTTAACCCTCAAATGACCAGGCCCATGTTCTAGCCGCTCTAGAGCATCACAACGTAGAAGGGCTTCTTCATCATAACACACCTTTGAATCCAAAGTCTTAGTGGTTAAAGAACTATTCATTCTTAGATAAGTGGCCTCAGTCAATTCATTGTTGAAATTGTCCCTGCGTAGCGTTAGGGACACTGATTCCACTGGTAAGATCCTAGTTCCATTAATCTCCAGCATGACACCCACAGTCCTCTGTTGGTGCAACAAGCTAACCAACTGTGGGGCTCGTTCCAGAGGGTACAAACTCACCCAGACATAGAAGAGACAAACCTTGAACCATCCTAAGGGTCACATTGGGGGCAGAGTGAGTGTCTTCTTTAAAAGTGCACTGACCCTTAAAACAGTGGTCTGACCCTAGCCATGGGCAACCTTGTTCTTATCCTCATGTGCATGCCCAAATAGCCATCATGCTAATGATTAATCCATGCCATTGTTGAACTTAGGCTAAATCTCACACTACAAACATGATGTTCTATGGCACTCTAAATAGTTAAGTAGGAAAGGGTGTTAATTTTAGATAACAATGGTATGTTCTGTGCTTTAGAGAAATTTACTTCAATTTTTCTTATCAGCTTAATATCAATTTCCATATTAGCAATCAAATTATAATCAATAGTAAGTGCATATATAACATAAACAATAACCAAAAGACAAGCCAAGATAAGAGGACACAATATTTGGCAGATGCCAAGGAAAGACCCCAATGCGGGGCAAACCCTTTGATCAAATATTCTTATTATTCTTCAAATGTTTAGGAGAGAGAGTACATCATACAAAATTCACTAGCCCAAACACTGCCAAAATAGTCCAGTTAAATAGCAGTCAACATGATGCCCTAACTCGAAAGTCAATGTTGGTAAAACCAATAGAAATACTCCTCCAAATCAGTTCAGTCAAACCTTGTCTACTCAGCCTTCATGGATAGTCGAAATAAACCCAAAACAGTGTGGAAATTCTTGGTCAAATATGGTCAATGCTACGATCAAACTTGCTGCGATCAACGATGTTCAAACTACCCAGAAAATCTCATTTTTTTTTCCCAAATATGTGGCCTACCCAAACATATATATTCCTACAAAAATTGCAATCGAAAGAAGTCCAACTCTACCCCATCAATGCTATTCAAAGCTGGGTGCAACATGGTCAACACATAAATAAAAAAAGTGAGTCAAACCTTTGCAAGTGTGGAGAGGAATAGGCTGCCTTGAAATTCGTATGACCCAACCATATGAGGAGAGAGAGAGAGATATGTGTGATATGATGAATATCCAAATGAGTTAGATGCCCCTTCTCTTTATATGCAATAGTTAGGGTGAAGAGACGTGACATTCGGGATTCTTGAGACTACATTAGATTGTTGGCCAACCTTAACAATTTGTCCACAAAAGAAATAAATTCATAATTCCATTTATACATGTCAGAATGAGATGATATTTAGATCAATCCTATACCTCTGAGAAAGAGGAATCCCAAAAAAATATCATCTCCATCATATGAAATTTCCAAGGTGGATTTTTTCCCTAGTTTCCAAATTTAACAAAGGGCATAAGAGCCATTTTTAATTTAAAATAATTAGAAGGTAAATAGTTGAGACAATTTGACCATTTTAAGATGAAATGGTAATTTTGTATTAAGTTTCTTAAAAACCCCTTGGTATAGTAGTGAGTGGCATATTTTTAAAGAAAAGGATATAATAATAGATATGGAAGTTCCTCGTAGTTTAAAGTTGCCCAATTTATAAATTATTAATGAAGAATTGAATGTTGTTGTCTAGTATAAGGCTTGTATTAATATTAATTTGTTGAATACAACATCTTAGGAATATTATCCAAGGAAGGAAGTTGTATATGGTGGATGGAAGTTTGATGGCTTTTGTCACAGAGATACAAATTTACTAATTTGCTATTGAAGAGACACAATTTTACTAATTTGTTTTGTACGAACTGGGTGCATGAGCTTTTTTTGCTTCTTTATAATATGCTCACAGTAAATGCGTACAATGTTGGTCCAAGAAAACAATGAATGCATATTCTCTATGTCATTTCCATCATTTTAGAGATGGTTTATGTTCTTTTGGAGATTACTGGTTGTGGAAATAAAACAATATTAAATATATATTTGCATATAGCCAATTTTGTGCTCCCAGTGGTAGACAACGAGATATAAATGAATAATGATGAAGTGTTATATAAGTTGTATCATGTGAATACTTGAGTTGGTAGCACGATTCAATAAAAGTGGATGGTCAACCATGTTTTGTGGGTTCATTTAGGTGTAGGTATGGGAATTTTTCACACTCTATAAATCATAGTTACCTTCCAACCTAGTAAGCTACCAAGTATTAGTAGAGAGAATGTATTTTGAGTGCACACATTGGCATGTATGCAAGTCGGTATATTGATGTTTGGAAAAAAATTGGCTTGTGATTATTGTTACAAGATACTACCTGGTAGGGGATGCCCGTGTAACTGTGGGACTAGTAATTGTTGTGAAAGGTTGTACTAGGTGGTGAGTTAGTAGTTATAGGTCTATTTAGGGTAGGTGTAAATGAATGACAGTGATGGCTAGTTCAATTGTCTAAATAAGTATATATGCATATCCTTTAACTTGTTTGGAGTCATGCAAAGTCAAAAAAACACCTGTATGCAACAATGAAGGGGTCTATCTGATCTAAAATGGATCCACATGGTACCATTAAATGGTTATGCAACTTTCTAGAGGATGCACAACATATATTAACAAAATATCTGAAAGAGATGAGGTTTCATAGAATATGATGACTCCAACATTTCTAGTGTCCTTTGAGTATGTGCAATGTTTGGGGTGATAGAAATAGGGAAAGAAGGGTGGGAGAACTTGAAAATGAAATTATTTGGTACTAAAAATTGAAAACATCATCTTGCTTCATAGTAAGGATTAGGGTATTAAATTTTGCAAATAAAACATATTTCTAAATAGATGATAACCAATATTCTTCTTCAATAGATCAATGAAATGTTATGGTGAGTGGGTCGGGATAGAATGATGCAATTTTGTTAGAAACCAGAGGCAATATTGGTAGTTGTAAATGCACTGTTATATTATTTCAACAATGGATAGGCTCTTCCAGTAGAAATATTTCATACGGTGGCGTTCGCTCAATAGACAGGGAGGTAGATGAAATTTTTTGATCCATTTCACATTCAATAAGTGAAGGAGCAATGTTTGGCCGCTAGAAAGGAAATTTTATTTCAAAAGTGACAATGGCCACATGCCAACAATATGACTTGTTCTAATGTTACTTGTGGCATACCTTTCAGTGTTTGTAGAATAATATAGAAACTCATGGCCAAATGCACGAGGTCGTATAATCTAAATACGAGAAATAAATATATAATAAATGTGAATTCACAAGATATAGTGACATGCAATTGACTATCCTCATAAGAGGGAAGTATGATTATGTATTTTATTCTTTCAATATTTTTTAGTTTAGAAAATTTGAGCACTTGTGGGTAGGCTAAATATTTTAATTTTGATACCAACATTATATAAAATTCCTAATCAAATTATGTACGATACTGGAAGATCCATTTACAATTACAAGCATTGATAACTTAATTAGTTGATTGAGAGACAGTGAGTAAACTTCTCAGCCCAATATGTCAAACATGTATGGATTTATTACAAAGTCATCATCTTCCACTATTTGTGTTGTGAAAAAAAAACTAGTAATTGAATTAGTAATGTCCAAGTCCTAGATGGCTAGTTTGAAGAAAATAATCTAGTAGAAAAAGAGCAAGGTAATGTCATCTATCTGTTACTATGATAACCTCTTTAGGAAAGTCCTTGAATTCTCTTTTCTGTATTTTTCCAGTACCAAGACTGGTTATGGTTGGCTTTGTTTATGAGAGAGACATTAGTTCTTCGTACCTCCATGTTTAAGACAATCACTTCCTTCCATATCGCCACTCCCCACCAATTTCCAAGAAACACTCATGATTACATACTTTTTCAAGTCCTACCATCTAACGAGGACACTAGTAGGACAACATTTAGCAACACCATTCCAATAGAGACAAGACCCATGATATCCGAGGTGGGAGGGGTTACATATAGTGCCCCGTCCCTAAGAAGACCCTCACAGATTTTCCAACACAGATCCCATGATAGAGATCACCCTTCCAAAAGGCAGCCCTCCACCCTCAAACAACAATATCAAGCTACCCCACTGAGATGGAGAGACACACCAAGGATTGGCTCTTCATTTAGTATTTTTCCTCGATCATAAGTTTCTTCCCTCTAGGATCATATGGTAGGAGAGGAACATATTAAGAGGTTGATATCCTATAGGCATGTAGTGCTTTCTTCGAATATTCAATAAACAGATTCAACAAGCACTGAGGCACCTTCCCTTTCTCTGTATCCACCTCCAAGGCATGCCCCCAAGTAGTTTTGTATTGTATCCCTCAAAAATTAATGTATCAAGTCATATTTCCATTGTCATGTTCTTTTCTAGGTGTTATATTTTAGGCCTTAAGATATATCTTATTTCTAACTCGTTTTATTTAGGAAAGGTAATTTTTTTTGCCACAATGTCCTGAGTCTATTGTACTTAGCAGTCCCATTGACCTATTTGTGGTGATGTTTTTTACATAGTAAATTATCGTATATTAGCCTCTGTTTAGAGTTATTTTCTCTGAAACATCATACTATCCTTCAAGATAGGTAATAGAAAAGTACTACAATTTCTGTGAAACTATGTAAGTTACTATGTTCTGATTTTGACACTCTATGTTGGGAAAGATAATCAAGTATCGACACTAAAGAGAAAACTCAACGATTGGTCATAAGAATGGTCAAATACTGAAGGAAATTCAATTCTTGGGTGCAGAGTGACCAAGACTCTATGATTTAAGGTCATCGTGGAGATCTAAAGAATCTATGTTGAAATTGTGGAATTAATTTTCTGCATGGAAATCTTAGAGAGGAGGCCATTGGTACTCCTTTGTATTGTGTCAGAAATATGTTGAGGGTCCCTTTTCTCTCACTAAAAGTTTCCTAGTCACAAATTGTGATCAAGTTTTGAGGGAAGTAACCCTCACTTGAAGGATTCAAAAATTGTATCCAAGGATTAGATCTGGTCATAATAAGTATTGGCATTTTTATGTTCGTTAAATCTTAGTTGTAAGGGAAGCTTTTTCTTGGCACGAAGAATTGTGGTTCCTTTCTGGAGATTTCTTGCACTTCTATGACATCATGGATTTGGTATGGAATAAGGGGAATGTGCCTAGATTGGGAAATATATGTATTAGGAAATAGGGCATTAGTAAATTTAAAGTCATGATGCAGATCCAAACTGTAGATTAGGAATGAGGTCGTTTTGTGTATGTCAAACAAACCCTTGGAAAAACCTACATTAAAGGAAAGAGGGTTTGATGTTTCAGTTATTCAAAATCATAGTAGTATGATGGGATTCTTTTGGTGAGTATACCTCTTGATGAAACCCAAAACATGGTCTTATACTATTAGAGAAAATCCAAAAGAGGTGGAGAAAATTTAGAAACTCGAAGGTCTCTTAAAATCTTATCCGAGATCAAATGATTCCTCCAGTGGAATAATAGATAATGATAGAAGTGGGTTCTTGGAAACACCTTATTTGATTTAAGTGGTTCACCATGTTCATCCACCCTATCCCATAGATTTTATGGACCCAAGAGCAATAGGTTGCATTTCCACTATCTAGGTCTTCATTCGAAACACAAACATGGTCTATCGGTTATCCTTAAGATATAATCTATTTGTATTGATGTCTAAGGGATGGTAGGCATGCTGATAAAATTATGTTCTAAGAAGCCTAGTTGAAGTGAAGTAGAAGGTCAAGATATTGCATATCTGGGAAAGGAAGAATGAAAGGATTCGGATTTCAACCTTCAATGACAATAAGTATTTTTTTTCTCACTCTTTTGTAATGTGTCCCTATGAACCCATCCATGGTAACCCCTTCATTATCAAATTGTTATGCATTTGGCTTGGATCTAGAACCACCAAAAGTTGTGCATGAATATGTGAATCTTAAAATTTTGTGAAACATGTCCATGCATAGAGATAAGGAATCAATGTTTTTATCTACTTGGGAAGCCTCTAGTCATGTTAGAAACCCTTGAATAAAATCTCCAATCAGGATAGAAACCCTTGGATACAATATTGAAGGAAAAAATCAAATTAATAATTAATTACCCACAAAGAACATAGATCCAAAATCTTGAAGTAAAAAAATCAAATTAATAATTAATTACCCACGAAGAGCATAGTAAACAGGGATACAGAAATGGATCATGTTCAAGGATAGAAAGAACATTAAAAAGAATAGTAATCTTCATTTTTCTTAATTGTACAATATAGAAGTAAGAGTGTAATGGTTATAAAATTTAAGAGAAAATTTTGAATACAAGTGAAACTATTAGGGTCCACAATTACTTGTATATTGGTAAGCTCAAATTTGGTTGGCATTTAATTTTCAATTTTTTCAACATTGCATTTAGAATGTCAAATTCTCAAAAAGAATACTAGATGTCATTAGAGATTGACATTCTTACGAGTGTGCATACTAATTCCAAATGAAATTTACAAGGGAGATAATTGATAGTTGTAATTATGATCTTATTTGGATGGATAATAGTACAGCCTACATGTAAAATGTCTTTAAAAACATAATTTGATAGCACAAAATTAATTTCTTGAAAAAATATTCCATTTAAAAGGAATGGCATCCTCATTGCTGCTTAAATGCAATAGTTATGTATCTTCAAAATTTATGATACAAATATTAAAGAAAAAATTCCATAAATGTTATAAGGAATCAAGTTAAATGTAGTGAAATAAGCCTAAATTAACCATAATAGTGCACAAAAAAAAAACCAAAAAGTATAGGAAAAAAATCAATAAGAAATGACTAAATGAAAAAGTTATGCTCATTTCAAATTACCAACCCTAAGGGGTGGGGTTCGGGAAGGTGGGGTGAGGAGAGGGTGGGTGGAGAGTGAGGGTACAGGTTGGTGGAAGGTGGCATGAGAAGGGGTTGAGTAGGAGTGTTCCATAAAAAATAAAATGAAATGTAACTGTCCCATTTGACAAGAAACCTTGACCACTCTAAGGCTCATTCCAGTTAAGGGAATTGTATGGACCTAATCCATAATTCTTTTTTGAAATGTAAATGTCTCATTTGAGAAGAAGCCTTGACCACTCTACCTTAGAACTACTTCTCATCTAGGTGTCGTTCCTACTAAGGGAATTCCTAGCTTGTTGAAACTTGTGTTCATTCATAGCTTGTTGAAACTTTTGTTCCTTCATAGCTCGTTGAAACCTACATTTCTTCCACTAGACATTATGAGTCTTTGTGTAATGTAACCTATATATGTTTTACTTAATCATCCTCCTTATCAAATTACTTAACCTATCCAGGTTGCATACTAACTAATGAACAATGTAATGTGCAATTCTCGATTTTTCATGTGTCTCGTTTCCAAAGTTTATGAAGTCAATTGGAGCTAAGGAGGAAAATCACATGGAATTTTTGAAAATTTGGATTATGACCAAGGATATATTGTGTATGCATGAAAAACATGATGCCAATCTGATCAGTGAGAAATAATTGGATCCAACATGGATAATAATTGGATTGAAATTTGACATAGAAACATTATTTTGAATGCTCACTTCAAATTTAGAGGATTTGTAGAAGTTTTTATTTGGACTCATATTGTATGAAGATTTAAATCTAGATATTGCTATAGTCCACATTCATTTCCCTATGTTTCTTGCTTATATTAGTTCCCTAATATAATGAAACAAAATTATGGGATTGTCAATCTTACTCAATTTTGGTTAGTGCATAGAAATTGGTTTACCTTGCGCTTGTGGCATGCTAAGGGCTTCACCTATGGATGGATAGATAGTTTTAGGTGCACATATAATGCATCTAGTCAATATGAGGACACAAGTGCACACATTTTGTGATAGATTGAACCACACTTCATGGATAGGAACATCATATGACACACTTGGATGAGGATTTCTAACACACATCATGTAATAGATGAAGATGGGCTCATGGCATTGCGTTTCCACTTAATCAACCTATATCATATGTGTTTGTGGGATACTAAAGAATAAACCTAATTTTAGTAGACATTGATAAACACCTCCTAAAATCCTTTCACTAAATTCCCCTTCTCAATATATCATTCTAATAAAATAATTCCTATTTTAGTAAATTAAAATAAAAATATGTTTACATAATCATACATATAGAATATGTGCCAAAATAACCCCCAATGTACATATGACTGATAACATGTTACGAGGTAGGCAAACTCAAAGAAAGCTCATAAAGAAACATTATATATAGCCCAAAATATAGGTAGCCACTCATCAATTAAGAAAAACAGACATGCAAGCCTACATAAAGGAACCCTTAGAAAAGGGTGCATCTCTCAAATTCCCAAACAATGGGTAACCACTTATCAATCTAGGAAACTAGGTGTGTGGGCCTAGATAAAAGAACCCTTAGAAAAGGGTGCATCTCTTAAATTCCCAATGATAGGCATCAAACCATTACAAAATAGGTCAAAACCCCAAAATATAACCATGAAGAAAATGGCACAAGGCCACTAATAGAGTCACCATGGAATAACCTAGATTAGATCTAATAGGAACCAAAAATATCGCAAAGCCATAACCATGGCCACCCCTATGCAACACAACAACCCGCACTAGTAGGTAAGAAGAGAAAAAGGATCACACGACCCATGGCATCGTGAAATCCTTCACACTGGCGAATCCCATCCACAATTGTCTCCATCATATTGTGCCCTAGCACGAGCTAACCAACACAACAACTCATTGAGGAGAAAATTTTATTGATGATGGTATTGAAAGACACAAATGCATTTGTTAATGCCCCCTTATTATGTATATCTCTTTCTAAAGAATGTGAGATTATTCTTCTCTTCCTTAGCTAAGAACAACTGTCATTGTTCTCACTAGCCACTAGAATGAACCTCGCAACATTTGGCATCTTAACCACAACCAAACCTATTATTAATAACATGAGAAAATTATGTGATGTTTTAAGGATTCAATTGTAATCTGCAGATGATCAATTTCAAAAACTTCTCAAACTTGTTGAGGAGTACCTCTTATATATGGAACAAATTTATTCCCAAAAAATTGAAAAGAATGAAAATTGCATAAACCACAACCTTTCATTCATATGCCTCACACGCAATCAAATTCTATAGGGCATACACAAAGGCCCCTAACCTAGATCTGTTACTCGATTTGGCTCTTATTTTTCACTACAATTAACCTAACTTTGGTTAGTTGGTATCAAACGATATAGACATTTGAAATATTTGTTATGAACACTCTCAATACACTACAATATTTTGATCCCCATGAACTACTAGTTGCATATTATTACTTCCAACGTAAAACAGGGATTACAAGAACATTAAAAAATGAAGTGTACATACTTGGCCACTTGGCACCGTACTCGAAATGCTAATAACGTGTAGGGAATCAAGAGAATGAAGTATTTTTCTCATACACTATACATCTACTCTTGCTTAACCACATGAATATATAATATACACTTGAAGGAATATATTACAATGGTGTTACCAGAATGATGAAGGAAAAAACCTGATTGCTACTATGAATAGCTCTGCTAATTTATATTGAACTCATAATTATATGTTATGAATGAGGAACTATATCATTAAGCTACATGTTTGTGTAGACTTGTGATAGGGCATGATAATATCACCATTTCCCAAACAAAAAAATAGGGGATGTTAAAAAATGAATGAGACACGTCAAAGTCTAATCCAAAATTATTAATACTGTAGAAAAACTAGTGGGAACCTTAAGGTACTGGAATGATGTTAAAGGTGGAACAAGGAGAAAAATATTACACATAAACTGTAGAGAAACATTCCTTAATTTCTTCACCATCTTGACCACACTATATATGCGAGAAAACCCCTTAGGCTACAAAATAGTAACATCTTGCAATCCAAATGACACAGACTTTGTGAAATCCAAGGATAATATATCAATAAATGGAGTGATTATTTTAGTTATGCTTAGCACTTCAATCAGTTTATCACCCTCTCACATGAACATATCAGATTTAAGCACAAGCATAAGATGGAGGAGAATCACAGTTGCTAAAAATTGTCTCTCTCTATCTAGATGTAGGAATGACTAGAAAATTTTGATTCGAAGCATGAGAAGAAATGGGAAAAATTATTTTCCTACATGGAATGTGAAAGCAAGTGAGGTGAATGATATTATGTAGAGCTAAGTATATCCATATTTTTCATATCTTCCACAGTTCAATTTAATCACACTAATGTACTAGGAGAAAGAGAAACTGAATCTAGCTAAGTACTTTAACATTCCCTTTCTAGAATCAGTAGCATGAGTGAACCTCCTACATGTTGTCTATCTGTTTCGATTTTCTCGCACTACTTATAATCCCCTTATTTAGTGGATCTGAGGAGGTACTTCGATAGAATTCCTATAGAAATTCATGGATGAGTGGGCAGAACTAAACTCATATCCTTCACAATTAT
Organism: Pinus taeda; assembly: GCA_000404065.3. Classification (NCBI taxonomy): domain Eukaryota; kingdom Viridiplantae; phylum Streptophyta; class Pinopsida; order Pinales; family Pinaceae; genus Pinus; species Pinus taeda. Next base: position 82,891 of record APFE030637058.1, read on the forward strand.
AATTCATACCTATCACAGTGAAAACATTATAGGTTTCTGAAATTTCAGTCCATGAGGTAAGACCTTGGCCCATAGGTCTAGTATTGGGTTGTTCTAAGGAGGAAACCATGATGGGAGATTCTGGGCTTCACTCCAAGTTTACAAAGAGACAAAATGAATCACCTATGTAGGATGAAGGAGCATATATGGGCTTCATTGATCCCAAGATTTTAGTTGTACTAGTAAAGGATTCTTAGGTCCTTTTAGGTCTTTTTTTGAGATCATTCCCATGATATAATTTTGTATAACAAGTGTAGAATATATTGAACTTTGAGTAGCCAAAAAATTATTATAATATTCATCTACAATCTAAAGCACACCTTAATTAACTAAGTAGTCAACTCCTTCATAGTTTTGGAAACAAGGTTTTGGGCATCCTTTGGAGAAACATTTGAAGGGTCATTTAAAGTGAAATTGAAGGAAGCTTGAAGAATCTTTTGAAGTTGTTTATAAAGATCTCCTTGAGGTGACTTAACACATGCTTGAAGACCTATTTTACACCTTTGCATTAGTTTTGATGTAGCATACCTTGAAGGGTGAAGACAATTTTGGATTATTGAATTCTATCATTTGAAGGGCTCTTGAAGATACCTTGGAGACATTGAAGGAAGACCTAGTCAGCATATTTTTTATCTCTAGAGACTAGGTTTTTGGGCAATATTTGGAGGAACCAAGAGACAGTCTTGATAGTATCCTTAGAGCAGACTTTGAAGATAATTTTGGAGGACACTTTGAGAGGAAAAACATTGAAGAAACCAATTGAAGAATTCACTATCATGAGATGCTTGTTACTAGTATACTTCTTCCTCCTAGGTTTCTCTATCCCCTTCCCTAGTGTTACAACCCACACTATTGCAGATTCCTCTATATTTTGTGTTATGGTTTCAGCCTCTACAATTTCAGTTGTATCTTCCCCTATTTTTGATATATCTATTGATTCCTCTAGCATCACACTCTATCCCCTATTGTCCAACTTTTGATAAAAATATGAGAATTCCTACAAGGCGACCTCAAATGTCACCCACAAACAATAATTCATGCATGCGAAGAAGTAACACATTGTACATTTGGACACTCAATACCATCTACTACAACATTTTCCAGAAAAAGAAGGTTCATTTTACCAAACTATGGTGTTGTACATGGTTCAATAGCTTGAAGTGGTATAATAAAATAAACTCTTGTTTATGTTTTCAAGTGAATTACTTTTGAGTGAAGTATGCTATATTTTCCCATGATAAGGGTAGGGAATTCTATCAAAACCATTTATTTTCTACACCAACACCTCCCCTTCCTCCAAAAATCCATTCTTTAATTCTAGTAGAAACACCTTCCTAGGAAACAAATGTTGTCCCTCATGAGGAAATCCTTTCACTATAGATCTTCATTCATTATATGAGTAGGAGTGCCCATAACTATAACCTATTACCAAATTCAGGAAATCAATGGGTTTCCAATATTTTTCCAAGTTATATTTTATGCAAAGTTGTAATTAGCATCCTCGAACCATTCATAGTCACATTACGAATTTAGTTTAGGGGTATTAGAACTAAAAGAAATATAATAAACTATTTCCATAAGTTTTGTTAAGTTTTTTGGAAAATGCCAATGTTAGCATGTTCAAGCCAACTCTTTCCAAAATCGACGCTTTCAACAAAAACTACATTGATCCTTACTAAGGAAAAAAAACCTCTAGAGATCCTCAAATAAATAAATTTATGGATAATGGAATCATAGTATAAGGATGCTTACAGATATATGATAATATCCAGAGTCCAACAAAATCTTGAGTTTTCCATCTAACTCCCTAGGCATACTTTTATGGAAAGTTGCAAATCACTTCATTCAAAAACACATTTTCAATTTGATCCATGGGTGTAAAGGCTAAGACAAGTGGTATAAATGAGTTCCAAAATATAAAAATAGTGTGTTCATCCAATATGAGCACACTATCCGAAATAAATTGAGTCATGGTCTTGCAAAATTGGGCATTTTCTGAAAAATCGCATTGTTATTTTGTAAGGTAAACTCTATCACAAAATATCTTCAAAGAGTACAATTTTAAACCGATGGGGTCATAACAAAAGGATGCTCATAAACATGATCTAATTTTATGAGTCTATTAGAATTTATGGGTCACCTATCCAAGTCCCAATTAGAGTTTTTGGTAATTTTCAACTTCTTCATTTGGATTTTAACAAACAATTTTCTTCTTTATTTGTATTTTAACATCCACAACTTGATTCTAGGGAGAAAAGATAGAGCAGTCATAAAATGAAAATAAGAAACAAAGGACATATGAGCTATCCTCTATACTTGAGTAGGAAATTGCCATATTTAAAGAGATAAAGAATAAACTACGAGAAATAATGGATATGCTAAATACTCTTAATGTTTCCCTTAATTAGTAGCTAACGAATTTGATAACCAGCTGTAATGGATTTCAGATTCAAAAGGTACTTAATAAGGACTTGTCGAAGATGGAGAATTGCACATTTGATCCTTGGGAAGTATCATCCCTTGTACTTGGTTTCAGTTTGGTTTCCTTATACATTGGGTACCTATTGGTTTGGTTAATGACTATTATATGTCTTGTTTTGATAAGATAAGTGTGCAATGCCTTCCAGGATTATAATAAAGAATCCTTAAATGTGGATATATGTAATTTTCGATGAGTTCATCATCTCAAATTTTCTCATCAATTCCCCACTTTAAATAGGTTAGAACTCTTGCATTCTTTCATTCAGTATAGCTACTAACCCAATTGGTGAAACCATCATTGTAATGACCACACACATCTTATAGTGCTTACACAAAACTAACCATGGGAGATGAACAAAAATTTGAATGGTTCTCTCATACCAAATTTTGTGAGGTCCACTTGGTACCTCATATAAGAGAGTCACAAACTATTATTGGGATATTTTTCGTTATCAACAGGTATGAGAATTATGGAATCGAGATCCATAACAAGGTTAAGACCAAACAATGTGGTCATTTAAGGCCTCAATATGGATCTTAAATATTTTCTCCATAAATTTACAACGTAGGAGAAGTAGTAAAGATGACACATAAAGTTGATTCATCCAAATATTCTGCTCTAAAATATGGATGAAAAATAATATATTGATTAACCACAATTATTTATACCTTACAAACATTCCTCTTAGATTGTATCTAACAACATATGAACAGATTGTTGTAGGTTTTAACCCCATACAGAAATTACCTGCATACGAATTCTAAAACACAGAAAATAAACAATGCGAGAGCATAACACCATAAAAAACATATACACAGGGATTTTCCCCTGGATCCCAAAACCGAGACTACCAACTTTATTTTTTTATTATGTTCCTTTCAATGTTACAATACATATTTATACATGTCAGAGCATCCAATACCATGCACTGTAAACCATCGCATCCAAACCATGCATCGAAAACCATTGCATCGAAAACCATGTGCAAAAATCATGCCCAAAACCTAGGTAGGACTGCCCAACCTAACATAGGGTCCAAAACCAAAATTTTCTCGGGCACTACCCTAGACCCCATAAAGTGGGGTTACTTGGACCCCTCAAACCCCCTGTGACTCCCCTCACTACGCAATCGGCACAAACAATGGGGGGCTTCACCCCCCTTCTAACCCCCTGATTAACTACGTGGGCTAGTCATGGAAAGAATATAACACAACCCAACATTCTCCCACTTGTTGTTTTATTTCCACAGGGGTCTAGAAGAAAGCTTAGTCATTTATCCAACCCTACAATGCCCATTGCTTCTCTACACCAAGAGAACTTCTCAGAGCTCACAGATTTTGTCAATGCATCTGCAGTATTCTTCAAAATGTCCACCTTTACCAGCAACACCTTTTTGTCTTTTATCATATCCCTCACAAAGTGATACTGAACATAAATGTGCTTTGTCTTTGAATGATATGCAGGGTTCTTTGCCAAGAAAATATCACTTTAGTTGTCACAGTCTATCCTTATAGCTCCCTGTACTAACCCCATATTTGAACACAATCTTTGCAACCAAACTGCTTCCTTGATTGCATGAGTGGCTGCCATGTATTCTGCCTGTATAGTTGATAGTGCCACTATAGATTGTCTCTTACCCATCCAACTGACTGCACCTCCAAATAGGTTAAACACGTACCCACTTGTAGATATTCTCTGATCCAGATCTCCAGCCCAGTCTGCATCAGCAAAGCCATGAATGTCCAACACTCTATCCAATATTTGTCTTCCTTGGCAGTACAAACCATAATCACTAGTGCCACACAAATACCTAAAAGCCCACTTCACTACTCTCCAGTGCTCCTTCTCTGGTTTTGACATAAACCTGCTCAATACTCCCCCTGCATGTGCAATGTCTAGTCTAGTATAGACCATGGCATACATCAAGCTACTGACTACACTTGCATATGGAACATGGGACATGTCCTCTTCCTCTTCTTGTGTCTTGGGACACTATTCAGGAGATAACTTTACACCTACGGGAATAGGAACCTTCACCAGTTTACTATCCTGCATATTAAACCTTTGCAATATTATCTCGAACTTCCTCTGGTTTAACGAGAGCTTCCTCTTTGTCCAATGTCTCTTAATTTCCATTCCCAAAATATAGTTTGCAACACCAATATCTTTCATGTCGAATTTGGAGGACAAATGGGTCTTGAAATCCTGGATAATTTCTTTGTCATTTCCAACCAGCAACATATCATCCACATACAAGACCAGATAAATAACATGTTCACCAATTAATTTAAAATACACACAGTGATCTTCTTTGCTTCTGGTGAAGCCAAGTCCCCGTATAAATGCATCAAATTTCTTATACCACATCCTTGGTGACAGTTTTAACCCATACAGGGACTTCTTTAACTTGCGTACCAGTTCTTTCTTACCCTTCACTGCAAAGTCTTCAGGTTGCTTCATGTAGATCTCCTCTTCCAGATCCCCGTGAAGAAATGTTATCTCCACATCCATCTATTCTACCTCAAAATAAAAAGTAGCAACAACAGATAAAAGTAATCTAATAGAAGTTACCTTGGCAATAGGAGAAAAATTATCACCGAAATCAATTTGTGGCACCTGTGAATAACCTTTTGCTACCAACCGAGCTTTGTCGTTATGCACCTTTCCTTTGGAATTTTTCTTCTTCTTGAACAACGATTTGTTTCCAATGGGTTTCCTTCTAGCTGGAAAATCCACCAAGTCCCAAGCCTCATTTTGTGCAAAGATGTCATTTCATCAACCATGGCCTCTTTCTAGAGTTTTCCATCCTCTGAATCTACTGCTTCCTTCATAGTTCTGGGATCATCATTAGTAATAGATAAAGAAAAATTTGAACAGAAAGTAGATGGACTATACCTTTCTGGTTGCCTTCTTTCTCGAACTAATCTTCTCACACCCCGATTTTGTTTCTCTTCATCTTTTGATTCCTCCTTTGTGGTAGAGTCTGATTCTTCCTCCTTTAGCTCAAACTCTATCTTCTCAGGTTGCTTTGGTTGGACTTCATGTTTAATAACATCTTTCGCCTCTCTGAACACCACATCTCAACTATACACAACCTTCCTTGTTACTGGGTTCCAAAGCTTATAACCCTTTAAACCATCCTTATACCCAATAAAGATGCACTTTTTAGATTTACTATCCAACTTGGTTCGTTTCTCCTTTGGAACATGTACATATGCATCACATCCAAATACCCTCAGATGTCAAAGAGAGGGTTTCTTACCAGTCCATACCTCTTGTGGAGTCTTATCCTCCAACACTGATGAAGGTGATCTATTGACCAGGTAACATGTTGTCTCCACCTCCTCTCCCCAGAATTCCTGTCCTAACCCGGCACCACTGAGCATGCTTCTTGCCCTTTCCGTCAATGTCTTGTTCATTCTTTTTGTAACTCCATTTTGCTGAGGTGTATATGGAGTATTCTTCTATCGTGTTATACCACACTTCCTACAGAATTCTTCAAATTCCTTATTGCAAAACTCTCCACCGTTATCCCTCCTCAGAACCTTTATCTTCTTCTCTATTTGGTTTTCCACCAGGGCCTTAAATTCCTTAAACTTGTCAAAGACTTCAGATTTCTTCTTAGGGAAATATATCCATGTATTCCTTGATAATTCATCTATAAATGATACATAGTACATAGACTTACCCAGTGATGGAACCTTCACAGGTCCAAACACATCACTATGCACAAGCTCTAATATCTGTTTCGCCCTCTTACAACTAGAGGGGAAACTCACCCAATTCTACTTCCCATATACACAATTTCCACAGAAATCAAAATCCAGAGAGCTATTACTAATACCTTCTACCATACCTTTACCATGAAGTATTCGAAGGCCCTTCTCTCCAATATGTCCAAGCCTTTGATGCCACAGCATGGTCTTCTCTCTAGAGACCACTAGATTTTCTGCTCCATTTTCAGGAACCATAGAACTGTTGCACTCATCAACAACAATGCTACCTTGTAGCTTGCATAGAGTTCCAATCCGAACTCCCTGCATCAATACCAGTGCTCCCCGAACCATCTTGCAGGTATCCTTCTCGAACATTGTTTTTACACCTGCATCATCCAGCTTGCTAAGAGAAATCAGATTTCTGGTTAATGCAGGAATATGCAGAACACCCGGAAGTGTTCTAACCCTTCCACCTTTCAACTTCAACTTTACTTTTCCATGACCAACGATTCTAGCCTTCCTATCATCCCCTAAAAAGACATCACCACCATTGTATTTCTCATACTTGCAGAACCACTCTCTATGGGGAGTGAAGTGAAAGGATGCACCTGAGTCAATCAACCATGCCTTATGATCTACATGTGTACTTGAAGAAGCCAAGTACACATCCTCACATTCATCTAAGGTGGTTTTCCCCTCTGCAGAGGAGCATCATCAAATCCCTTTCCTTTATCAGGAGCTTTGATTTACAGTCCCTTTTGTAGTGCCCTTCCTTTCCGCATTTCCAACACACCGCCTTTACAGGTTTTCCTGGAGACTTAGATCTCCCTCTAGATTTAGATCTCCCACTTGATAACTTATTTTTGTTTCTGTTCTGGGACCATCCTCGTACAGACAAGGCATCACCATTCTGGCTCTCCATATTTTTCCGTCTCATCTCCTTCGTCAGCAAGGATGAGACTATTTCATCAAAATGCAAGGCAGTTGCATTGCTACTTATTGCAATAACCAGACTATCCCACGAATCTGGTAGAGAACACAACAAACTGATGCACTTATCTTCATCTGAAATTTTAAAAGCAACAGATACTAACTGACTTACCACAGTATTAAATGCGTTCAGATGCTCTGTCACCGAGTCTCCATCTTTCATCCTCAAGTTTTACAGTTTTTTCCATAGGAACAGTTTATTCACAAGAGACTTAAATTGGTACAAAGTCCCTAACTTGTCCCACAAAGCCTTCACGTAGCTTCCCCTGATACATTCAACAATATTGAATCTGAGACACACAATCGTATTGTGCTCTTTGCCTTCCGATCCAACTTCTTCCCTTCATCGGACACTCCCGTTGGTTTAGTAGCCGGATCTACCACGATCCACTGATCTTTATCCACCAACAGATCCTCCATCTTGAGTTTCCATAACTCAAAACTCTGACCATTAAATTTCTCGATCTCTATTTTTCCACTACTCGCCATCTTCTTTCACCACCAGAATCAATTTCGTAGATCTCCCACTGAACAGGGTCTACCACAGGCCTAAGCAAAACCCTTCAGCAACAAAGGCGTCCCCTTGAAGCCAAAACAACTCTGATACCAAATGTAGGTTTTAACCCTGTACAGAAATTACCTGCATTACGAATTCTAAAACACAGAAAATAAACAATGCGAGAGAGCATAACACATAAAACACATATACATAGAGATTTTCCCCTGGATCCCAAAACCGAGACTACCAACTTGATTTTTTATTATGTTCCTTTCAATGTTATAATACATATTTATACATTTCGAAGCTAGGGATATCCTGTGGTGTACAGAAACTGGTCTTCACCCAATTTATCAACAGATCCGAGACAGAGAGGGGCAAGTTGATTTTTGGTAGCATCGGATGTTTTCTAAGCCTCCAAATTTGCAGGGAGGCTAGGGCACATGTATTCCAGAATACCCAGAAATAGTTTTGGGAAATTCCACCCAGAGATAGTTTTATTAAAATAATTAATTATTTTTAATGCATGCCTAAGTCTAAACTTAGGAAATTAAAATAATTAAATGGTATTAATAAAACTGGGTGTGAATCTTCTAGTAAAAGACGGAGATCGATTCAATATGATCTGAGTCATTGATTAGAATTTAATTTGGGCCGTTGATTACTCAGCGAGAAGATTATAAGAAGGACTTCAATGGGCATTTAGAAGACACATCGACTGAGAGATCAGAGATCTATTTTCTCAAGAGAGCTACGTGTGAAAATTTGGAAGACCCAAATTTCTAATGCAGCAACTGCTTAAGTATCTTCTATTTGTTAAATTATTGAACAAATTATTTACTGCATCCTACAGCAAATACTGAAACTAATACACTGCAGTCTTCACCAATTAAATTAAATGCGGAAACAAGAAACTGAACAAGAAAGAATACAAAACACATGACACCATTATTTTTGGACAAATGTCCCCAGAAAAACCCAATGCGAGAAAACCGATGCAACAGCTGAGGGTTTTTATTATTAAGCAGTGGTTTTCTAAATACAAGCTTTGGATGCCTTGTTGGCTATCCAATATATAGAATCTGACTCGCAAAATATTAATGAGAAATACCTCACACTATCACTGACGGTCCGACACTGATCCAGGCCCTAGATGGTTGGCCCCACGCTAGCTTTGCGCATCTATTGCATTAGCCTACGCAGTTCTATGTCAACCTCTTTGGGGATCTACGTCACCTCTTCCCGGATCTCCTACTGTCTAGAGTTTTGTTCCTCTGTCTCTCTGGTCTCACACCCTAGCTTCTCGCTCAAGAACTCGACTTCCCAGCTGAATTTCAGACTCCCTCAAAAGCACTACATTGCCTCTGCGTGAGCATATGCTACCCAACATAGCCTCTGCGCTGCCTTTTATGGATCTCTTTCTGCCTCCTCTACAATGTATTCTCGGACCAGGAAATCTTCCTCTGGAACTACCCCTGCCACTCACTACAAGAAATCACTTCGATCTTCTCTCTAGCATCTACTTGCGCTACCCTCTCTGAGAAATTCAATCTCTTGATCTCTCTCCGATGTATTTTCCAAATGCCCATCGAAATCCTTATAATCCTCCAATTAAATAATCAACGACCCATATTAGATTCTAATCAATGGCTCAGATCATATTGACTTGATCCTCATCTTCTTCTAGAAGTTTCACCCTCAGTTTAATTAATACCCTTAATTATTTTAATTTCCTAAGTTTAAACTTAGGCACCCATTAAAAATAATTAATTATTTTAATAAAATTGTCTCGGGGTGGAATTTTCCAAAACGATTTCTAGGTATTTTAGAATACATGTCCTAGCCTCCCTACAAATTTTAAGGCTTAGAGCACACATCCGTGCTACCAGAAATCAACACTCCCTCTTAGCAAGGAATGTTCTCTAGTAATACAACCTGTTGAAGCATCACCCTTCTCTGTAACATCTCCCTCTACGTTGCTGATGTCTGACATCACTACCCACCAACTATTGCGCAAATGCTGCATCTATACTACTATTGACCCCGCCACTGCGACTACTGCCATCTATATTGTAACCCTTGTAAATGTTGCATCTGTGTTGTTGTTGGCCCTACCACTACCAACGTTGCATCTACACTGCAACCTTCTCCAACTGATGTTGCTATTGCTTCAGCAACGGAAAAGCATCGAAAATTACTGAACAGGTGTTCAGTATGATGCATCTGTTGCTAGAGTTCTGACTGTTGCTAGTCTCTACGTTGTAATTGAAGCCACTGCACTGTTGCTGACTCTTCTCTATGCCAACTGCGCTGCTGCCAACACTAGCTCTGCGCTGCTCAAATTCTAGCGCTCCTAGCCACTACAACAGTCACTCCAACACTCCTCTACACCAACTGACCCGGTCCACCTTGCTACTTTTGATCTGGGCTCCCGTAGCAAGGTTTTGATCCAAGAGGTGGCCTCCTCAAGGATCCTGCCCATTTGTAGTTCTCTCGAACTTATAGTTCTAGATCACCCCACCTCTCTCCTGGAGGTATCTGGGCAACCATGGAAAACTCTTCTTCCTCGATCTTTGCGGATGCAACCTTCGGATCATGCTTCTCGTCCTTGTCCTTCTTCTTGAGAGGACACTGTCTACTATAGTGACCAAATTCACCACCGAAAGCACATGATCTTCGAGACATCCTTCTTTCTCCGCTGCTCCTGTTGCCCCTTTGATGCAAGGGCTGCATTTTCTTCCTCCTTGGGCTTCGTCCCACTGCTATTGCTGCTATCAAGTTTGCACTTGACTAAGTCTCTCCTCATCTCTTCTTGCTAAAGAGCGGCCCACATTCCTTCCCAACCTGGTGATCTCTCTCTGCCTAGGATACTCTGAACAAACACTTTCCATTTTTCTGACACTGAATTCAGGGCCAACCTCACCATCTTGGTAGCCTGAGGTGTTGACCCCACAATTGCCAACAAGTCTCGAATTTCCTGAAGCTTCATTAGGAACGAATCAATGTGTTCCCCCTTCTGCATCTGCGTGGATCTCATCTTCTGCTCCAAGTACATCTTCCGCTGCTCGAAAGATCCTTCGTATAGCGTAGCCAATGCTTCCCACATATGATGGATAGTATCTTTTTCGGCAATGTGACACACTACGTGATCTCTCACTCCGTCGAGAATCAATTTCTTAGCCTTTACCATCTCACCCTTGTACTTCTTGAGTGGATCTGGATCCACGAGTACAACTACCACACAGTTGACATAGGTTTTGAGATCATTCTCATCCAGAAGACATGAGATCCTTGCCTTCCAGATCACATAGTTGGATTCACCATCCAACCGATCCTGATCTCTTAACCCACTAACTGCCATCTCTACCAATGAAATGTCGAACTGCCTCCTCTCTTCTCGGCAAAACACTAGGCTAGCCTATGCACTCCCTGCTGGAGTTAGTAGGTCTGCTCTTCTTTGTTGTTGCTCAGCGATAGAGAAATCGAACTTCTTGGCTAGAAGTCCTCTGAGGAAGAATTCCCTCAAAATAGTGTCTCCTCTCTTCTGACATTTTTCTGCCCCAACAATTGCTGCAGAAGACTGCATCTCACCAGAAAATTGCTCTATGTTGATGCTTTTGCGGTGCTCCCTCTAACACTGGCAAACTTAGATCTGGAAATCTCTCTCTGTCGACTCACTCAGAGAGAGATTTTCCCACGAAAAATTTGCCCTCCTGGCCTGGACTGCACAATCCCTCTGGGGATTCGATTTGCTGCCTACCCAGCACTTTGACTTCCCTCCTCTTTAGCGTTGGGCTCTTCTAGATCTACTCTCTTGCTTAACCTGCCTCTGATACCATGTGAAAATTTGGAAGACCCAAATTTCTACTGCAGCAACTGATTAAGTATCTTCTATTTGTTAAATTACTGAACAAATTATTCACTGCATCCTATAGCAAATACCGAAACTAATACACTGCAACCTTCACCAATTAAGTCAAATGCGGAAACAAGACACTGAGCAAGAAAGAAATACACAACACATGACATCGTTATTTTTGGACAAATGTACCTGGAAAAATCTAATGCGGGAAAACTGGTGCAGCAGCTAAGGGTTTGTATTATTAAACAGTATTTTTCTTAATACAATCTTTGGATGCCTTGCTAGCTATCCAATACAGAGAATCTGGCTGGCAGAAGATTAATGAGAATTACCTCACACTATCACTAACAATCCGACACTGATCCAAGCCCTTGATGGCTGGCCCCACGCTGGCTCTGCACAGCTACTGCGTTAGCCTACGCAGTTCTGCGTCAACCTCTCTTGGGATCTGCATCACCTCTTCCCGGATCTCCTGTTGTCTGGAGCTTCATTCCTTTATCTCTTTGGTCCCACGCCCCGGCCTCTGGCTTAGGAACTCGACTTCCCAACGGAATTTCGAACTCCCTCTGAAGCTTTGCGCTGCCTCTTCTGTATCTCTCTGTGGCTCCTGTTGTCGCACAAAGTGTCTAGGCACCGCGACAACGCTCAGAGTAAGGGCTGTCACTCTTGATCCTTACTCACTCTGTTTAGACTCTCTCCTAGGCAAGTCAAGGGAGGTAGTCCCTAAGGTAAATGGATGAGAAAGCCAGTGGAACACGGGCTCTGGGAAATTTTAATGATGGAGAACTTGATGAATTTAAATGAACCTTGATTAACTCAAATGAATAGATTAAATGCTAATGTAACCAAGACACGACCACAAGATAAAAACAATCATAGACCAGTGCCTTTATGCTCAATTAACCATAGATTAAGTAAGAAAACAAGCTATTTAGAACAAATTTCCAATATGTGACGAATAGTGACAATCAGGAACAATTAATGTAAATACTCAAAACTTTAACATGCAAGAGATTCCAGATTTAAAATGATCTTCATTTAATGGCCCAAATCTAGAACATTTGACTTTCTCCTACAGCCAATATAATTTAAAACATTTATAGTATCTTGACAATACGAAATATAAAAAATGCATTTAATCACCAAATAATACTAAGGAACTTTAGGTTTAAATTTAATTATTCCTTAGCAACTTAATTTAATGTGAAAGATGAGGAAAAAAATTCAAAGTGTCAATAAAATAGATTTTTGGATGGGCCATAGGCCACATTAAAAATACTTAATGTGAAAGCGTAAATCCCTTTAATTTAGTTCCTTCGTAATTCTCACGTCACCCAGAATTTTTAAAATTTTTATATTTTTTAAATGTTTTAGATTTTTTTTTTAGATTTTAAATAAAAAGTAAAAAAAAAAGAACCAAATCAAAAAGTTAGAAAAAATAAGAAAATCAAATGTCAGAAAGATTATTTTTTTGCAAGTTTTCGAAAATATAAAAATAAAAATTTGAATTAAGAAAACTAAAAAAATAAAAAATAAATGAAATTTAAAAATATCGAAATGTTAGAAAACCCAAGCTAATCATTCAAACCTAAAACCTAACCTAAATCATATGAATACAATGCAAGTGAAGTGAATAAAAAAGGTGAAGTGTTTCGCTGTGCAGGTTTGCGGCAGAATGAAGCTAGAATGTCTCGACGACGTTTGCAAGAGATGGCAGCATGGGATCTGAGTGATGGGTACGCATAGAGGTGGGATGGAGGACGCGGAGGGGATGAGGGATAGGCAGGGCAGCGTATGGAGAAGTGTCGAGGGCAGACAGAGAGGGATGGACAGCTTCGGGAGAAGGGAAGGCTGAAGATAGGAGAGGCATGGCTGCCAGCGAGGGTATGCAGCGAGAAGAATATCCGCGTCAAGGGAAAGCCGAACCAGGGGAAAGGAATGTGGATAGGAGAGTTGGAAGGGAGCCACGGGGGATGAGGCTGCGTGGAAGGGGTTGCTTGTGGCAGCATGCAGGTGAGGGATCGAGGCAGGGTAGGAGTTGATGAATCTAAGGGAGATGGATGAGTGAATGAGGGAAAAACACGTGAGGGAGAAGCGGAAATGCTAAGGAGGGATTGTAAAATAAGAGAGTTTAGTTTTTTTTTTGCAGGTTTTGGACACGCACAAGTAAATGGACGCAAACAGGGAGCAAGGAAGAAATGCGATGGCAGCATAGAAGCATGCGTGGCGTAGAACTAAGGGCAAGGCAGTGAAGAAAGGCAGCGTTTTTAGCGTTTTCTTGTGATGTAGGTCCGGCAGCAACGTGGAAGGAGGAAAATGACTGTGGGAAAGCTGCAGTGGAAGGGTTTCTAAAAAAAAATTGAAATGCACAGTGAACCCAAAAAAAAAAACAGGTAGCAAATCAAAGAAACCAATTAGCGAAATGGTGGCCCAAAAACCCTTTAAAAATTTTCCAAAAAACTTAATTGAAATTTTGAATCAACTTGCTTCAAATTTAACCCTTAAACCCTCACGAAATTTCCATATCTGAATTTAAATTTAAACCATTGGACTGCAAAAGGTCTGAATAAAATCCCTACAAAAATGATGTTGATGAACCCCAGAGATCCAAATCTTACCCTCCAGGGCCTAGATCTAGATTCTACACACTTTCCTTCTTCAAAACTGTAGTTGCACAACAACAATAAAACATCCAAATGATATATACAAAAACCCGGAAAAACCCAAGTCAGAAAACCAAAAATAATGTTGACACCTAATCATAGGGATTGGGTGAACAACTGTAATTAGTGTAAATAAATAATAGAGGAAATGGAGAGTCGTCGGGAGATGAAACTGAATAGTCACTCCCTCTTGTATATAATAATGAACAACATAAATGAATAATACAATCTCATTTTCGAGGAGTTACCTCCTAGCCTGACATGGTACAGAGCCAACTCTATTTTTTTAACATTCCTGCCCTTGTAACTCCCTTCTGCCTATTCTGCTTATGTTCTGCCTATTTTGCAGAATTGACACCTTTGTCATGCTTCTGAGCCCTGACACTGTCATATGCGTTTTCTATTTGGCAGAGAGCAACGAAATGCTCCTTTCTTGCGGCCTGCTCTCATTGTGGCATTGAGCCATCATTTGAGCCAATTCAGGGCATCAAGCCTACAGCTACAGGCAGCGTTTCACAAGCTTTGCGACACTCATTTTCCCCAACCCCTAGGCAAAGTCCACTTCTTCTCCAGGCTTCCCTTGAAAGGAGGAGGGATACAGAAAGTCGGAGGCCACTTAGCGCGCAGCCACCTAAAAATCTTCCCTATTCTCATTTTGGCGCCTGAGAGCTAGCTCTCGCTGTTTCCGCTAGTCATTCACCCTTCGCTTGTGCACCCGCAGGCTCCCATTTCCTTCCGCTACTGCAACTGCTACTGCCCCTTCCTGTTATACGCAGTCTTCGCAAGCAGTGGGTAGTATACATAGTCGACATTACCAACACGACTCCACTGTATTACTATTTCTGCTTCCACATACCACCATATTGCCCGCATACCTTCCTCACGAGGGATTCCGACCTTGAATTGAAGTTTTTCTGCTTGGAGGTTTGAGAATCCGATGATGAAGATAAATTATTTAAGCTTAAAGCAGCGAAGCTTTTAATTGCGGCATTGAGGTCGAATTTGTTTGTGGCCCAAAAAAATTGGAGCAGACTAGTGGTTTCAGTTTTGATGTTGCAGGCCTATGTCTAGCCTGTACAGTCTTTTAAACTCATTTAGTATTTTTTTTTTTTCTATTGTGAAGCCTCTTCAAAGGATGAAGACAGGATACTAGAATTAATATGTAGTAATTGGTTCTGAAACATTTGGGTACTCGGCCCTTAGTATTATAAAGTTGCAGAGAAGACTGAAGAATCTCTGAAGATTTTTATGGAGTCCTTTAAAGCCATGCTGGAAGATGATTTCTTTACCAAAACTGCATTTTTATCAGTAATGCATTTTTTACCAGAACTGCATTCTTGATCAGAATTGCACTTTTTCTTCTTAAAGATATTGCTATTACAGTGCAGAAGTGAAAATATTTTATATACTGGCAACAGAAATATATTTTTTTACAGTTCACAGTTTTTTAAAATGCAGTCATTAATATCTATTGTGGGAGTGGTCCTCAATGGGAAGGAAAATTATCCTGAATGGTCTCAGAAAATCAAACACACTCTCATTTTTAATGAGCTGTGGAAAGGAGTGTGTGTTGGAGATGCAGACAAAGAGCCAGAACAGCCTACCTCAGACAAGGAATTTGCCATTTGGGAAAATAAGAACAGTGAGGCTTATGCATTGATTGCAGCATCAGTAAATGAAGAGGTGAGTCGCCATATTTCGTCATTTCCAAATGCTTTCAAAACCTTACAAAAACTAAAGGAACTCTATGACTCACACTCTACACTTGAAGTTGTTCAACTCATGATTAAATTGTCCACCCTTGAATTACAAAATGGTGATCCTCTTGCTCTTGCATCAGAAGTAAAATCTATTATGCATGATATCAAAGTCACTAATGTTGAACTAGACATTCCTCTGATAGCTTTTCTCAAGGCACTTTATCCCACTTACTCAAACTATGTTGAGTCATTGCAAGCAAATGGAAACCTTAAAGATATTACCTTTGACTCCCTTGTGAAAAAATTTGCTGAAAGAGAGAGATTTTGGGAAGAAAACAGCTCCTCAGTCTTCTGAAGAGGCTATCTGTCTCGCACATAGAGAGAAGAATCTTGCTCAAGATTCTTCCAGAGGAAGAGGTGATCGAAGAGGAAGAGGAAGAAATTTCAGAGGCAGGGGGGTAGACACTCTCAAGGAGAAAAGTCAGATTTGAATTGCATACGCTACAAAAGAGATGGATCACTGTTGATTTGGGGTAGCATCGGATGTGCTCTAGCCACGAAATTTGGTGGAGAGGTTGGGGCACATGAGATATCCAATACCCAGAAAAGGTTTGGGCAGATTTTAAACAGATCAAGAGATATTAAAATAATTAATATTTTTAATGGAGTCCATAAGTCTAAACTTAGGGAAAATAAAATATTAATGCGTATTAATATGAATCTGTGTTAGAGTGGTCCAAAAGACATGGATCAAGCCAGATCTAATCTTAGTTGTTGATTAGGACTTAATCTCAGCTGTTGAGATGTCAACAGGAAAGTATAAGACGAGGCTTGAGGATCAGTTGGAGAGCACACCAAATTATCAGTGATTCTATTCTCTAGAGCAAGGTTTGCTAAAAGAGATAGAATCAGTGATCGGGAGAGCAGCTGAGGGGCATTGAATACAGAGAAAGAGAGAAGGCAGAGATTATGCCGGGAGAGCAACACAGCAACCAAGGAGAGTGACGCAGAGCCAGCAAGGGCTCACGCAGGGCCACGCAGAGGCAGCCAAGTACTGCGCAGAGCACCAGAAGGGACAGCGCAGCTGACGCAAAGGCTCCCAAATTGACGCAAGCCTAGAAAGGCTGACGCAAGGTCAGCGTAAGACAGAGAGGGGCTAACACAGTCCAGATTGGGCAGATGCTGGGGTTGTGGGCAGTTTTGTGCTAAGGCGCTGCCAAAAGGATTTTCCGGGGTTTCAACCAAGAGATTTCTCTCAAACTGTGAGGTATAGCTGCTAAGGAAATTCTCTATTGGGTATGCCAGTTTCGACACCCAGATTGTACTCTGATATTGCTTAATAAGAAAACCCTCAAATAGCTGCATCGGTTTTCCCACAATGGGTTTTTTTGGGGACATTGGTCCAAAAATAATGGTGTCATGTCGTGTGTTTGTTCTTGTTTCTTTTAGTTGCTGATCTGTAATATGTTGAGCATGCACTGGTCTTTATTTTCAGTATTTACTTTGTAAATAACTTGTTAAAGAAAATTAACTACGTAGGAATAAATCAGAAATAGTGCATTAAGGGTTTCTAAACTAAGTAAGCTTAGAAACTTCAACATGGTATCAGAGGGTGATTGCAGATCACGGCAAGACTAAAAGACATCAGTCAGGCGAAGCAATAGCAGCAGAAAACAGTTGTCCCGAGGTGACAGAAGTTGTTTCTAGCAGCGCAGAAGCCAAAAAGTGTGACGCAGAGCCACGCAGAAGTTGGGAGCTGCGCACAGCCTCAGAGAGGCCAGCATTGTTGATGCAGAGAGCCAGAGGGCTGACGCAGGGCATCCCAGCGTTGACGCAGACCCATATGAGGTGACGCACAACTAGTGTGAGGCAGAAAGGGGCTGACGCAGTTCACAAAGAGGTAGTTGCTGGAGTCTAGAAGGCTGCAGAAATATTGCAGAGTGGAGCTGGTGAGGTATTGTAATCAGAACAGCACCTGACAGAGCAGGGCCAAAGGAGTTGTTACCGAGGGTTTCTAGCTAAGGAACCTAGATCAGCGGTGCAGTTACACAAGACGATCAGAGTAGGGGGCATCTCAACAAGTGGCAGGAGGATTTCCAAGAGGGAAATCAGGACTCAGAGGGAGTCTAGAAGAGAACTTCCAAACGGGAAGTAGAGACTCAGAGGAGTCGAACAGAGAACTTCTAAAAGGGAAGTAGAGGAGCATCATGGCACTACACGGGGTAAGAGACCAGGATAGACTGAACGGAGCATCGAACTTCGCAGTCTGGAAGGCCAAAATCTTATCAATGCTTGACAGGAATCATGTTAAGAACTTCGCCTTGAAGGCAATAGCTATCTATTAATTTGGCAACTAGGGCCAAACTCCATGTGGGTCATCTTATTTATGGCAGCTGATATTTTTATTGGATCCCTCTCATCAAGAGGTGTAGGATTGATCTAAACATCATCCGATTCGGGTAATTATTCATGGAGTTATGAATTTATTTGTGTTATAAGACAAATTGTCAAGTCAGCCAGCAACTTGTGTAGGCTCAGAAGCCCAATAGTCATGTCTATTCATCATCTACATTTTAGTATAAATAGAAGAGGACTTGAAGTCATTTGGATACATCCTCTTCATGTGATCTCCTCCTCTCCACGTCTTTGGGTTTTTGGAAAAGGAGACACAAAATAGCATACGTTGGTCAAGCATGAAGCCCTAACTGCAGATGATGCCCTAGCTGATCCAACGCAGTCAATTACTTATATTGTTCCTGTGCAGACCTTATACATTGTACATGAAGATCTTATACGCTGTTCTTGAAGGCATTTAAACGCAAGGCAGAGAGACTCCTTACACGCAGTTCATGAAGACATTCATACATAGTCAATGTGATGCCCTAATCTGCTACCCTAATCCGTTGTCATATGGAGCAGTCGCAGTCACAACCGCAGTCAAGCATGGAAGAAGCCGCAGTCATAATTGATGTCAAGTGAGGTAGCCGCAGATCATACATGGAGGAGCCGCAGACTCAGTATACCTGTGTTCTAATGGAAGTATCCTCAGATGAAGAAAGCAGAGAAGGATGTATGTGATCTCGGCACATCTATCTCAGATAGATGAGGCATAAATAACTTCGGATAAGGACATAGTGAATGAGTCATCCTCGGCTTGTTAAGTCAACAAAAATCATGTTGGTAGCATCTTTACAGTAATGTAGATCTATGCTAATTCAGTAAGTCTACATGATATGATAAACCCTCAGCATACTTGCAGCAGTCTTGATGTGCTATGATCACAACAGCTATAAACGTTGATTTTGTAGATCAATGATCTCAGTTTCGGTTGGATGAAGAAGATCTCGGTGACATACATCTTATACAGTAGTGACTTGAAGTATTAGATATGCAGTGATGAAAGCAACAGTGATCACCTCTGCCAAGAGTGTCAGTCTCATCAAAGGTAAGAGACATGGATCATAATCTTACAGTACAGTAAGGTGCAGTTATGATCTCAAGGTACAAAGATTATCTCAACCTCTAGGAACAGTCATGGTGTATAATCCTCTCATCAAAGCAGTGATGAATGATGATGAATGAAACAGCATGATGATGTTAGATGCAGCACAGTGGGCATAATAAATAATGACCTACATGATGATGAGAGCAAATGAGAGCAGCTCAGTCATCAAGGTTCAACACTTTGACAGTACAACATGGTGTCACACGGTTATGTGCAGCAAATGGACGAAAGACAACACTATGATAGGTGAAGGAGTCACCTTAGAGAATCAGTTGAAGCAATATGTCTTCAACTAATCTCATGCGATATCAAAAGTCAAAATATTGACTTCTATTGTAAATGTACTATCTCTCTCACTTTCTCTACTGAACTTTGAAGAACATAAAAGAAGAATTGATCAAGGGTTTCCCCACATTGGGGTTTGTCCCTGGCTAGTGCCACATCTTGTGTCCTCTTCTCTTGGCTTGTCTTCTGCGATTTATGTTTATGTTATATCTGCAGTTTACTTTAATGCTAATGTGATTGCTAATCTAGAAAAGATATTGAGCTAACTGTGAAAATTTAAATAATTTGCTCTAGCATAGAACATACCTAAAATTAAAATGGTATCAGAGTTGAGGTGAAGACAATGCCCAAGCAAGAGTGAAGGAGCAATCACCAAAGACAGTTGGGACAGGACAAAAGGATCAATGGGTTCCACATCTCTCTTCTAAGTTCACCAAGGGTGAAGTCGAAGCAGAGCATATTATCAGAATGACATAGGAGAGGTTCCTGATGGCCTACCTAAAGATCACTTCATTGGGAAGTTCGGATCTAAGGGTGGAAGGAAAGGCGAATACCTTGGTTGCAATAAGTTTGGCCATTATGCGAAGGAGTGTCTAAATGGCAGAGAAACATCTCTTGATGAAGATAACAATCATTCTAGGGACATCTTCAATGATCAAAGGAATGATAGGTAATGCAAGCCATCAAGAAAATGGTCGACTCTTCAAAGAAAGCAAGGAACCCCAGTGCCCCAAGGCACTTCATCGAATAGATGGGTGCACTCTCTAATTTGGTAGAGATAAAAACAATCATGGGATTATACTTGGAGCCGATGCCACCTATTCCGGAAAGGATATAGGGAATATTACCCCTCAATTGAATGAGGCTAACTCGATTCATTTACAGAATCTCTTTTATGTACCTGATCACACGAAGAACCTGGTGTCCATTTCAACAATGGAAGTCAAAGGTTACAAGATGGCACTCATCGATGGAAAGATACGTGTTTGAAAATAGAATTTTCAAATATGTTTTTGAGTTCAGGATTGTATCAAGATGCAGGAATTCCATTGGGGACCATGTTTGTTGATACATAGCACCGAAAGGTTTATGAATCAGATGATGATAGGGATGCTTTAATTCAAAAGGAGCATGAAAGTACATGTCTGAGATGTACCAAAGGAAAATTTTACAAGGGGACTATTCCCCTCATGTAGCAGGTTCTCAGGTTTGGAACAACCTGAGGAGTTTGAGATTCATGATCAGGAATCTCATGTATACAAGTGGAAGAAAGCCCTCTATGGCTTGAAGCAAAACTCTCTGGGCCTAGTATGAGAGGATTGATAGCTGTCAGATGGAGCTGAAATTCACTAGGAGTGAAACCAATCCAAACCATTACCCGAAGGTTGTGGATGATAGACCTCTCATATCGGCACCATTATGAGGACGACCTATTTCTGACAGGTGCAGACCCTCTCATTTGCAGAAGTAAGAGGGAGTTGGATTCTGAATATGGAATGATAAACTGCAAGCTTGTGACTACCTTGAGGATATTAACTTTCAAGAAGTTATATGGTAGAGATGTTGGACCAGATTTGGGACATGCCTCTAAGTTTCATAAACTCATTCGCGTTGATGTTCTTGGTGAACTTCCGTCCTGACATATGTTTTGCAGTTAGCATGGTGAGCTCATATTTGGTTGAGCCTCACTAGATTGGTGCCAAGAATCCTCTGAGATATCTTCGGGGCACAATCTCCCATGGATTGAGATACACTGCCGGAAATATGAAACTGCATAATTATTCGAATGCTCACTGGGCAGGCAGTGTGGAGGAACACTAGAGAACTTCTCAGTGCTAGTTCTCTTTGGATTCTGCTTCGATATCATGGACAAGCAGGAAGCAGAAGTCGAGACCGAATACATAGCTATGAGTATGATCTCATATGAAGTTGCCTAGTTGGGGAAGCTCTTCAATGAGTTGTTTGTACACATGATGAATACCACTATGATTCTCTGTGACAACCAGAGGTGGGATTCAATTATTGAGGAATCCCGTATTAAATGATTGCTCTAGCAGATAGACATCAGATACTACCTTATCTGGGATATGGTAAGTCAATGAGCGAGGAAGCTCCAGATGATGTACAGGTCGCTACACTTTGTCTAAGCCCCGACTGAAAGGTCAAATCTGTGACTTTCCCAAACAACTTGGAGTTGTTGAGAGACCTTCTTATAAGGGTCCTAGATGTTGCATGCATTGAGCTCTGGGAGCTCTGGGGGGCCTGGGGTAATTACTGCAGCAACATATGACGACAAGGCGACTTACCCTCCCCTGGTGGTGCACTATGAATAGGATGATTAGTTCTCCTGTGGGCCTGGATGATGTGTTCTCCATGGCAATTGTGGAAAGGATGATTCGCTCTCCTGTGGACAAGATGATTCGCTCTCTTGTGGGGCAGGATGATTCGCTCTCCTGTGGACAAGATGATTCGCTCTCTTGTGGGACAGGATGATTCGCTCTCCGATGGACAGGATGATTCGCTCTCCTCTAGACAAGATGATTTTCTCTCTTGTGGGACAGGATGATTCGCTCTCTTATGGACAGGATGATTCGCTCTCCTGTGGACAAGATAATTCGCTCTCTTGTGGGACAGGATGATTCGCTCTGCTGTGGACAAGATGATTAGTTCTCCTATCGAGGCATCTTACCCATGTAGTTAGGGACTCATGGGAAGTACCTCTCATCTGATCAATGAGCAGGGAAATGAGGATAGGGACCATAGTAGTACCAATGGACGTGTCGTTGTATCTACCATACTCCCTAAGCTAAGATGACCTTCATTGATCTGGGATCAATGATACTAGTTTGGGACCAGTGAGAGTGGTACCCACTATGAAACTGACTTCAAGTCGGTAGAGGACTGGTCTGGGACCAGTAATACACACTCTGAGACTGACTTCAAGTCAGTGGAGAATGGAATGAGACATTCTCGATCAATTCTTCTTCTTCATGGTTGAGTAGCGCTAGCAGAGCTGAGCTGAGCTGAGTAGAGGTAGCAGAGTTGAGCAGAGCTGGACAAGGCAGAGCAGAGCAGTGCAGGGTGTTGACCCTGCCGCCCACGCCTACCTACAAGTCAGTGAGAAAAGCCTTCAACCCCACAAGGTGTGGTTGGTGGCAGGGGATTCAGAGAAGGGGCTGTCACACTAACCCTAACTCTCTCCGTTTGAGCTATCTCCTAGGTTAGCTAAGGGGGGTGGTCCCTAATGAAAAGTTAAGGTAAAAACAAAGATGCGAGATTCTAGGAGAACTGTTAGAGTTAAATAGATTATTTATCTAAAATCTATAAGCAAAACCTGATATGAGCAATAGCCATTAACACAAAATAAGCATGAAACACATAAACGACCAGTGCCTTCAAAGCGTTGCTCTTTAATAAATGAAAAAAAAATTATTGTATTTTTTTATTTGCTTAGAACGAAGTCAAATGCTTTCAAATGAAAGAAGAAAATATGCGATAATTTTTCAAGATAGAAAATAAGCGAAGGGCTCAGGAAACCCCCTCTTGAGTAAATCTTTTGATGTCTTATGAAATTGCTGGCTTGAACAACTTGTGGGACCTTTGATATCATTGGAGGTGACTATTCTGACCGAAGAAGTCCTCACACTCCAATAGAGCTGGCAACCTATCTCTTGAAAACACAAAAATGCTTGCCAACCAATTGTTAGTGCAAAAGAGACTTGGCATATAGAGACCAAGTTGAGCTTGTCATTCAACCGAGAATGACAAGCTACAACAAGTGTACAAAATATACCAAGCCCAAAGGAGATTTGAGATAGCTGCAAATCTCTCCTCCCTAGACAATAATGCCCTCAGGCAAATGCACAAAGAAAAACAACTAGATAGCAAATATGAAATCAAATGAATATCAAACGACACAGGTATACCTCATCAACCAAAGCATGCGCCACAAAAGAAGCCAATAACCCCAAAGACTTTTATTTATTTATATGAAAGGTAAGTACACAATCTAGCAGAGCTTCCGCAAGCCCAACAGCTCATTCTATCTTTCAACAATAAGAGCCCAAGGCTCATATAAATAAGAAATGGGAGGAGATCCCAATGCCAAGAGACAACGACAAGTGTAACAAGTGACAATCCCAATGTAAAACGAATTTGTACAAGTGGCTGATATTACTGTCCATGTGTTTCCAAACTGCTGTAGGTGGCAGCCTTCACTGCTTGACTGTCCATCGAATATCTGGAGATAACTGTTGTTAACTGTGCGTGTATTGGCTGCCTTTACAAACTGCTGTGTATGCCCACATAAACTGCTGTGTATGACCTGCGTAAATTGCTGGAATATATGCGTATATACCTGCATTAAACTGTTGTTTGACTTGGCATAAACTGTTGTATGAACTTCATATATACCTGTTGCAAACCACAGCTATATGCTGCCCACGTAAACTGCTAGGACTGCCACATGAACTGCTGGGATATCCACGTAAATACCTGCGTATGGACTGCCTCTAATAACTGCGTACGGACTGCCTTTGATAACTGCTGGAATTGCCCACGTAATGTTGTTCTCCAAATCAGCGTATCTCTTTGGGATTGCTGCGTATAATTTGATTGGGCCAGCGTGTATTTTTTGAGTAATATGCTGAGTGGGCTGCCAACGTTACTGCTGTTGACTGCCCTTTGAACGGCTGGAATATATGCGTACAACCACTGTTGATAATATCGGCGATATTTTCGGCAAAACGATATATCGCCGAGAAAATATCGCGATATTTTCTGTTTTGAAAATATCGCGATATTTTCAAAATATCGGCAAATATCAGAAAATATCGGCAAAATATCGGCCATATTTAAAAATTTGAAAAAATTATTTTTTATGCTTGCCGATATTTTCGCCGATATTGCCGATAAGATATTTTCTGGACCCTCGCCGATATTTTCCCGATACCGATATTATCAACACTGCGTACGGCTAAGCTGTGTATGTTTGGATGGCTGAGTTATGCGTATTTTTGGTGGGCTGAGGTGGGCCCCCTCCTCACTCATTTACTTTATACTTTCAACCTTATAATATTTTCACATCAAAAATTAAATCAAAGTGAACTTCAAAAATTCCATTGCCTTATGAACTCAATGTGGTGCCTGTTTGACTTTGACTTGACTTTGACTTTCTTTGACTTTGAGTTGAAACTTTTTTGGTGGGTCCCACGTGCTTGCCACATCACCCTTGATTCTCTGCATAATTTCCATGTCAAAATTTCACTTATTTTGACTTTGGAAAAATTTATAAATTTTTCCAATTATTCATTTTTTTGAATTTCTTCTTCATTTTTGCTACTGCCACTTGAAAAATCGGCTTTTGAGGGACTCTGAGTCATTTTTTGACCCCCAAAGTAGGCTCTAGGAGAATGTTGGGCCTCTGAGGATGAATTTCGAGTGGTCATACGCCCCAGACATTTCGTAAGGCCACTTATTTATGCCATTACATAGAAAATAATTAAAAAATCCCGTTTTGCGGGAAATTTTTAACTATTAAAAATCCTACTTAGACCTAGCCAAATTCCACGAAACTTTTTGTGTGATCTAGTATGGTAATATACATCGACTCTAGACACTAAGATGTGTCAGGGGCTCAATCTTCAAATCGTCACCTCGGCTTTGGGTTAAAAATGAGTGAAAAATCCAGAGAATTATCCGCCTCTGAAAAAGAAGGGATAATTAACCGGATAAAAAAAACACTCCAAGGTTTACTCGTTTGCTAATCGAGTCCCACATCCTAGGCCTGTTACAAATTCAAGAAAATCATCATACGAGCATCATTTATTACAATTCCCTGCAGGGTGTGGAATCTGGGTACAAAGAAGAAAGATGATGAGAAGATAGAAGGAGAGTTAAAAAACTCTGTTGACTGATGAAATCTGATGGTACAAGTGTCCTCTGGATCATCCTTGGGCATGGAGTCTTCACATAATCATCAGGTGCTACTCCAGTAGTCAACATTTGGCTCCATATGGGGATGCATACTAGATATGAAGTGATAGTGTGCAAGAACCTGGAATCTGCATCCACCGACAAAACACATATATCAGCAGTATCCATTCAAAATATCCTCAAATGAAATAGAATACAGAAATGAAGAAATGGAAATTTATTCTAAGAGCATAAATGACAATTTATTCATGAAATAAAACTACTTAAACAAAAATGACACGAGATACGGTTAGAAATATGATACAAAAAAATGCCCCATGGCATCAGATGTCTTCAGTGAAATCCATCATGAGAACCTACCTACTCACAAGTAGGTCCATAGGTTCTTTCTTTGATGTGCCTTGACCAATTCTGACTATCTTGGGATCATGAATTGCCCCAATTTCAACATGTTTGTGGCCATCATATATACCAAACCTCTTCCTTTTCCTTTTCCGACTATTGATCCGTTGAGGCTTGATCCTCCTCAAAACTGGTGGTTCATTTTTTATATTTTTATTCTTTTTTCGCTTTTTTCTTTTCTTCTTGGTTAATTGCGATGGTGATGATGATGCATTTATTGCCAATCCTACTGCTTTGTCTTGAAAATGCTTTGATGGAAAATTTGAAGTACTCAATCTTTTTGAGCTATGCCTAATCTCTTCGTTTTGAATTTGTTCTGTTAAGGGGGGAAAGAAATTTGTCAACACTGCATCACTCCCTGTCTGGCATGATCTATAGATAATCTCATTATTGGGCATCCTTGGATCTTCAACATGATATCTTTTCTCTAACTCTCGATCAAGTCTGACAAAGGTATTATCAGGCATGGGGATGGTGGCATATGATAAGTCCATTTGAAGGCTGCCACCCAGATCTGATGCCCATTTTCTTGATAGGAGCATTCCCCATGAATCTGGAACATCTATCACAACAATATCCATAGTCATTATTCTATTTGTGTATGCAGCTAGGAAAACCTGTAAATCTTTAATTATCCCACACACTTCAATTCTTTTAGAATCCATTGAACATATGTTGTGATAGGGCCTAGAAACCCTTAAATTCAGTTGCTCCATGACTTTCTTGGTCATGACATTTGATGAAGCCCCTGAATCAAGCATGCAGTTGTGTAAAAGACGATCATTCACTATCAAAGAAACATAAAATGGTAGGTGATCTTCATTCCCCATATAACAGTTCATACTTTTCATACAATTTCCTCATCTTCCGGTTCGTCACTATGCTTTTCTTCCCTTTGAGTAACTTCAATGGCACTTAGTAACTTGGCCCTTTGAGATGGTATCTTTAAAAGTTCTGTCACTAGAATAGAAACCTTTGCATTATTCACCCAATTGCCCAAATCAAAATTTAATTCTGAAGTAGGAGGAGAAAAATTTCTGTGATTATTTCGGTCTTGGATATCCCTTCTCTGATAAATCATCCCTTTGTGCTTTGCCATAGCAAGAATCTGTCCAAATGTAGGTTTTTCCCCAAAAATCTTAGTGACCTCGTCAAAATTTGCAATCATATTGTAAACCCCAAGATTATTAGGCCTATGGTCAATCCCTTGATTTCTCTCGAAGGTGTGTATTTGATCTTCCATGGAGAACATATTGATTTGACCACTTGTCCCTCCTTGCATGCCACTTTCCATGATTCTCTTCACATATGGGCACGTGGCTTCTTCATGGAAATCATTACATGGCCTACAAAAAGGGGGAATCTGATCTACCATGTTGGTGGATTCCAATGGATTTCGAGGCCTATGCTCCTGTTGAGGGCCTTTATTATTTTGCCATCTATCACTTGGCCTAGTTTGGAATCTTTGCACTTGTGATCTCTCCATGGCCACCAACCTATTTTGCATGTTTTGCATTTCTTTGACGTGATTTGCTTCCATGCTCTTGATGAGTTGAGTTAATTCTTTAATAGGATCATGTGTAGTCTCTTCCTTGGCATTGCCTTTGTAATCATTTGATTTCGATGGCCCTTTATTGAAACCAGGAATTTCAGATTTTCCCGATTGCTTTCTAGCC
>APFE030637058.1:140198-187404 GCA_000404065.3 Pinus taeda
CCTTCAGCACAACCCTTGCATACACCTTCATGATTATTTCCAAAATCAGGCATCCCTGTCACCACCTTTCTTGCTTTGGGAAGAGCCTTGTAATGAAGGTGTCCAAATCTTCGGTGCCATAGTTCGGTTTGACGGATAGTATCACAAGTCATAGCTCCCAACGGACTCCCTCCAACCTGGTAGAGTGTACCAACTCTAAAACCAATTGACATAGCTTCCTTGAAGCTCTTCTTCCACATGAGTACCTTTTCATCAGAGAAAGTTACATTGAATACTTTGTCTTCCATGGCAGATACAGACACAAGGTTCTTCTTCAATTTGGGTACATAGAGTACATCTTGTAGACGGAGGACTTGTCCTTGAGACAAGTGGAAGGTCACAGTCCCGGTCCCTTTCACAGGATAAGTGGCATTATCCCCAAGGATAATTTCTAGATTAGTATCCCTTTCAACCATGTCAAAAAGTGCTTCCTTGAATCCGGTGATGTGTCTTGAGGCACCACTGTCGATTAGCCAGACATCCATAGTGTCGGGCGGAGATGCAGCTGAGAGAGCAGATACTAGAATATACTCATTTCTTTTATCAACAACATTAGACTCCTCATACCTGGTATTTCTGGTCCTTTTAGAAGGTTGATTGTTACCTCCAAAGTGAGCCTTCCTCTTTCCTTTGGTTTTGTCATTTCTTCGATTCCCATTCCTTCGGTTGTTGTTGTTATCGTTACTATCGGGAGAATCCTTCTTGAAGGGGCATTCTCTAGCATAGTGTCCAGTCCTATGGCAGGTGAAACATTTACCCTTCTTCTCTTGAGTCTTAGTCCTTCCTTTGTCCTTAGAGCCACCAGAGTTCTTCTTTAGGGAATGAGCAGCATAGGCAGCATTTCTTTCATTATCAAATTCCTTCATCCTTGTTTCTTCTTGCATACATCTAGACAGAAGCTCATCGAAGTTAGGGATGGTATTATTGTTGAGAATGGTAGTTGTGAATACTTGCCATTCATATGGAAGTCCTCCAAGTGCGGTGAGAACCATCTCACGATCAGTTATTGTCTCCCAATAGCTAGCAGATTGTTCCTGGTTTCGTTCAACTTCATAAAGAAAGTTTGAATAGACTCGTCTCGGCCCTTCTTCATATTCTTCAACTTGTTCTTGAGGAATAGCACTTGGTTCACATTGTTTACTCAGAACATAAGTATCAGTTTGTCATACATCTCCTTGGATGTGCCTAGTTCAGATATATAGGCAACCAGATTCTTATTTATGGATTCCCTGATCAGCAGCTTTGCTCTGATTTCTCCCTTCTTATATTTGTTTCTAACAGCAGCAGAGGCATTTGATGGAGGTTCTTGAATCTTCCCTGTCACATGATCTAGGAGATCATGATCTTCCAATTTGAGATCTAATAACATCTTCCAGGCATGGAAGTCATCACTTTTAGTCAGCTTGTCATTCTCCCTGAATTCAAGACTAGTCAACTTGTCATTCTCCCTGGAACCCATTTCCTTCGATGATGATTGCTATAGATAGAGTTTGTCTTCACCTCAGCTCCGATACCATGTTGAGTTTTGAAGATGTTCTATGCTAAGAGCAATTTCACTTTTCTCACAGCAATCATACAAGAAGTTAAGCAAAATGCAGATAGAACATATAAGCAGATCTTACAGAAGACAAATCAGAAACAGTAAAAATGTGTGTGTTCGTTTCGGCGGTCAACAGGATGCTTCAACCAGCAAAGTCTCCTTTGGTCAGCCAGCCCAAATGTGTCACAACAACCCTCCAACCAGTAGATGAGTCAACCCAAGTCAATTCTGCAAAAGTCAACGCTGTCTTGAAAAGTCAACGCAGGGGCAGCAAGCTAAAAGTCAACGCAGCAGCAAAACGGTCAACCCTTTGACCTCGATTTTTGTGCCAGGTAGTACAGCCTTCAAAAATCGAACCTCCCACAAGTTTTCAGCTTGATTGGACCAAGCGTTGACCAAAGTCAACGCTAGTCAAACTTTCTGCGAAACCCTAGCAGCAGAAAATCGTACTACAGCTCAGCCGTACGGTCTGTCCTCTTCGTCCTTCCCACGTGTGGCTGAAATTCGTCCTCCAGGTAGCTCGTACTCTTAAGGATGAGAGAGGAAGATGTGAGTTGTGTTGTGATGAAATTCTCTCCAACTTTTCCTGTATTTATATCCATCAATGAGGGTGTGTGACACATCTGTTGGGCATGTGAACCTATATTACAAAACTGGCTGACCTTGCACATATAATTTATTAAGAATAATAAATTCAAATTATAAGTTCTGCTCATTGGATTAAGACTATTTTTATATGGATTTTACACCTCTCAGAAAGAGGAATCCAACAAAAATATTAGCCTCTTAATCTGAGCATCAGAACATGGAGTTTGGACCTAGTTGTCCAAATTTAACATATTCCAAAGAACCTAGAAAGAGTTTTGGGAAATTCCACCCAGAAGTGATTTTATTAAAATAATTAATATTTTTAATGGGGTTCCTAAGTCTAAACTTAGGAAAATTTAAATATTAATGGGTAACTTCTAGAAAAAGCCATGGATCAAGTCAAAACAATCTAAGCTTTTGATTATGTTTTAATCTAGGCCATTGGTTGTCCAACAAGAAGATATAAGTAAGGGGCTTGAGGGTCATTTGGAAAATACACAGAGAGATTGAGAAAATCGATTTTCTGACGTGAGAAGTTCTCAGGAGGAAAATCGATTGAGATCTTGCAACAGAGGGGAAGTGAGAATCCGGGAGAAGGAATTTTTGGAGTACCAGGCAGAGAGAGAACAGAAAGACGTCCAAAGGAAGGTTGACACTAGCCTATGCAAAGCTGACACAGAGGCAGTGCAGTCAGCGAGGGGAAGTCAAGTTTCTGCTGAGGGAATTCGAAGTTCAGTTGCTGGAAGCCAAGGTGTGAGCCTGGGAGGTCGAAATGTCGATTTCTCAGCCAGCAAAGGATCCAGAGCAAGAGGCAGCATAATACCAAGGAGGGGTGACGCCGAAGTTGCCCAGGGTGACGCAATTCTGCGTAGAAGCCACGCAGAGCCTCTAGAGTTGAAGGATCAGTCACTGATTCTCCAGTGATAGGGTAAGATCATTTCACCAGTCTTTTGTTCGGTATTCTCTCTGTAACAGATTGCCAGTTGAGCATCCTAGAATTGTACTCAGAATTTCTCCTGCATAATAATAAACCCTCAGAGTTGTTGCACCGGTTTCCCTACATTGGGTTTTTCCGAGGACTATTTGTCCAAAAATAATTGTCCTATGTGTTGCATTATTCTTTCTTGCTCAGTATTTTGTTTCCGCAAATATATTAACTAAGTGAAGGTTGCAGATGTATTTACTTCAAAATTACCGTAGAAGACAGTAAATAACTTGTATGATTTAATTAAGTAGGAGAAGTAACATCAATTTTCTGCAGTAGGGATTCCATTGTAGGAATTTTCACAGAGGGAACCCATACTCCGAGCAGTGTCTAAATGTATAGTCAGGAGTTGGGATAGCGGACTTCATTATGTGCTTTGGCAGGAGCAGAGCAGGTTGGCTTGCACGCGGCAAACTCTTGATACATGGGGTCCACCCATGGGATACATACAGGGATCAAAGGTGAGGGCAAGATGGGTTCTAACAGGTAGCAGTGCTACACAGCGACATTTGTGAGGAGTGGGAGTTATGAGATCCTAGTATGGTTGGGGGATCCAGAGTTCTGGTTGGCAGGTGGATCACTTCCCTAGTGATGAGCAGGGTCATGTCAAAGGGTGATCCAGTTCACCTTGGGCTTAACACATGGGGAATAACTGAGACCTCCACTACATGGTGAGGCAAACTTACGATGTTGTTGCTCAAGGTCGAGATTGGCAATAGAGGTGTAGATGTTGGCATCATGGAGATGCTTGGACAGGATAAGCTTGGCTCTCAAAGAATTTTCGCCACTAGGCCTTAGGGGAGGAGGGTATAGTCCACACACAGTGGCTAGTATGAGCATGTTGCACACCGGTTATGACTAGAGAGTCGCAACGTCATCATGGCAGTTTACTTTTGCGATTAGCACAGGATCTTAGCCTCTCAAGGCTTGGTAGTTCAACCACATTCAAGGATGTGCTAGTTTCTACAAGGGAAGATCGTACAGGTCTTCCATTGGGTTTCAGTTGCACGGAGAGTAGTTTGCCCCCTAGAGATTCGTTGATGACTTAGGGCACTGCACTAGTGCGGCAGGATGATTGGCACGTATGGGTTTTGGCGGTCATTGACACTACTCAACGGCAGGCAACAGGAATTGAGAGCGATGGGCCATTGGGACTCCTTTATGACAGGTCAACACTGGGATCGGGAGTGGCTCAGTGGCATAATTGGGACCCCGATATTGCTCACAGTGGTAATTGGATCAGCATGTAGAGAGTGCTTATTCGGCAGTTGCTTGAGGACAAGCAACATTTTGGCGGGGAGGACTGTGATATTCCCGCTTAGCAATATTGCTAAGGGAGATAACCATCTTCCCCAATTTTGTCTTATTTCATGTTTGTACTTAGAAGATGTGAGTTCAAAGGTCCCACATGAATTTTGGGATTAAGTGGGCGCCCAAACATTAGGAAGGAAGGGAAATATTGTGGCTCTAGTGGAGCGTGGGGGCCACCCCATGGAGAATTATGTCTCACATGTCGAGTACACTCTCATTGGAGCGAAGTTTGTGGGAGAAAGTCAAGTTGGGCCCACATGGGCATCTTAGAGGCTCTTTGATAAATAGAGCAAGAGGCACTCATTTTGGTTATTCATTCAACTATTCAAAAATTGTGTCTTTGACATAGCACGCTTGAGCTGAAACTAAGTCTGCAGTGTTGTTTAGCACACAAGTGTCTCCGAGTGGAGATCTCAACCCTTGCTTCGGTGGACTTCGAGTGCCAACCCAAGGAGGGAGTTTCACCTTGCCTTTTTGCAGTACTAGCAGAAGGGTCGATTTTCTGAGAGAGGAGCAGCTACAACAGCACAGCTATCGCGTAGTTCTTGGTGGGTCCTGGGAGCACTCTAGGAGGTGGAGGAGTGAATTGTAATTGGGGTTGAAACTTAAGGTGGAGTCCGAGGAAGTATTGTGGGGGCTTTTCCAGCATTTTGGTGGAGCAGAAAACACAGCATTTGCTACAGGTTACATCTCGACGTGGAGGAGGGCCAGGCAATTGGGAGTCAATTTTGGAGCGTCAAAACTAGGACAAACCCTTTCTGGGTTTTTCTAGGATTATTGAGGAAAGGCCAAGATTAATTTGGCAGAATTTTCTTGGCAGATTTGAGGGGTCAAACAAGGGTCCCAACTCGGCCAGCAACTAGAGGAGCTAGGGGAAAATTGGGCCGAAATTTCAAGGTCAACATTTGGCCAATTCCTTTGTGGGTTTTCGTGGGTTATTGATGGAGAGCCCGAGGTTAATTTCTCGGAATTTTCTAAGCACCCGAGGAGGCCCTAGATGCAGTTCTTTGCAGCCAACAACATATTTCTACTATCTAGGTAGTTTTAGTGCAGAGCCAGGAGAAAGCAGCAACAGATTTAAGAGGGATTTCTCATTGTTCATTTGGGCTTAGCTAACTTGCCTTCAACAAGCCCAGGTGCACTCTTTCCAACGCCTCATTGTACCCTCTTATTATTATAATAGAAAGGCTCAACAGCACAGATTTTGGTGAAATTTCATGGTTTGACTCATTGTATTTGATTTTCATGGTTTTATGACTATGTTTGCTTTGACTATAAAAATTCCCTAGGAATATTACACATTACAATTTGCAGAAATTGGGTTTACAATGATGTGACAGATAGTTGGCTGATGATTTTGATCTTGGAAAAAAATTGAACCATTGCTTCCTTGGACTTGTGATAAAATACGTGCAACAATGTGTATGGTGTCAAGAAGCGGAACCACTCAACCAAAATCAGGGTTTCCCATGTAGGGTCACCCCTAAAGCTAGTAGCCAATAAAGGAGATCCCACGAGACTAGAATACAAGGTTAACCATCAAATTGGACA
The DNA here is from genome assembly GCA_000404065.3 of Pinus taeda. Classification (NCBI taxonomy): domain Eukaryota; kingdom Viridiplantae; phylum Streptophyta; class Pinopsida; order Pinales; family Pinaceae; genus Pinus; species Pinus taeda. The sequence goes on from APFE030637058.1 coordinate 146,213, forward strand.
AAGAAGACACGAGTACAAACCAAACCCACTCTTTCCATTGAACCCCCACTAATCCATGTCCAAAAGTGTCCATGATAAGTAAACAAAAATGCCCAACTACACAATGAAAAGCCATACCTTCAGGGTTGGAAGGCCCACCTTCAAACATACGATCATGACAGATGGGCGAGGAAGCATATGGCTAGCTCAGGTAGTGGAGATAGTGGTACATCGAGCTATTTGGTGGCTGCAAGGGGCTGTTGGCTGCCGGCTGAGGACCATCGAGGCGAAAAAATTTCTCCTATGGACACTACCCACAAGTGGTGGGTAACAATTCCATCCAGACAATCAAGTGCATCATGCATGCAAACACTGAAATGGAACAGATACCAGTAAAACACAGTTATGTGGTATTATACAAATAAGCAATGGTTCTAGGCTAAAATTTTAGTAAATATTCAACTCCAATGTATGGTATTGATTGTTGTACTTAGCGCAATTTATTTTATAATTATGAGTTACTTTTAATTGCTGGAAAAGCTATTATTAGCAGAGTTATACAGAACAAGCCACCACCTCAAGGAGAAATTATGAACTAGAATAAGGTAACTCAAGTCCACGATTAGAAGCACCAAATGTTGAAAAGGCTGAAGCTGACTTTCACTCAAGAACTACTAACATAGGTGGACCCAAAGGAGGCAAAAGGAAAGCTGTTTTGTGAACAAGGGTGCTGCTAATGACTTAACACAAGTTGCCATCAGTTCCATTATATTCTAATAACAGTTTGCTAATTGAGTGGCATTGAAAGACAAAAACCATTTGTCCACATTTCTCAAAACCCACAAATACTGAGACAATAATTTTAGCATGCAAACAACAATCCAACATCGAAAAAAGCATGAATCTGAGTCATTGCACTGCAAAGAATTTAAAGATCTAGATAAGAGATAGGCATCCTCTCAGCAATTTCATTGAGAGCAAAATATCAGGAAACAAGTACTTTGAAAGCAGCATTTCAAGAAACAACTCACATGACAACCAATGCACAGCTTGCTCTGTCACCTTTGTATGTTGCAATCTCAGGAATATTATGTCAAGTGCAGGATATTGTCCTAACCCAATTCCAATAGGTCCATCTGCTACCTTACAAGATATATATAAAAGAAGATAATTAGAGTGGAATTTAAATTTCTAAAATGTTTTGAGGACAATTCCAAAAGAAAAAGAAATTTATAATACTTAATCTTGGAAAAATCAGACGAACCACCTTGAAAAACCTCATTGTCTGATTTTTTGTTTATCCGCAGCAGAAAGTAATGAGATTAAATGAAGAGACTAAAAGAAACTGTAGATATACACATAAGAATGCCAGTGTGATTTAAACAAGATCAGTAACATGTAATAGCTTGAATGTTTGCATTAACCACACTGTCATTTAACAACTAATAATGTCAAGAAACCAGAGGTTGTAATAAGAAAAGTCCATCAACTGTGAATGTCGAGGAATGCTGATTCAAATAATAATATCTAAAATACAAGTACGACCTGCGGAAAATAGTTGCTTCTAATACCGAACAACACATACATCTTTCTGTGAACGTCTAAAACTATAAATATACATTAAGTCAAATAATTATATTTTAAGGAGAAAAAGCTCATGAATTCTTCCAATATTTTACTTTTAAGCATCCGCACCATTCCATGCAAAAATAATGAAGTATGAATCATGTTGTACACAAACACACATAACGTCCCTTAATAATTAAGTGCCATGATAGTACTTCAACAGTATTATTAGAAGTCTTTATGTACAATTCTTTGCATTTTTTTATTATACATACTCTTATTAAAATCCTTTAAAATTAATTCTTTAGTCAACAATATATAATTAAGAAGCTTTAGCTATACCCATTAGTAGGGTGCATCTAGCTACTTATTCTTTTTAAGCACTACTCTTTCTGGAGATAAATACAGAGTTATGGCATTCTGAAAATCAACACATAGAGGAGGGTTCAAAAGCCAACCACAAGTGCACAGAAGGACCCTTTGTGGAAAAGTGAGTAATTTATATGTGTGAGTGTATTTGTGTGTATATATGTACTTTTAACACACCTAAACAAGTATGAACTTATGGCAAATTATTGCTATGATAGCACTTTATCAATTTTTTTTTGGTAAAGGTAAATGTGTTTATCAATCTATGAGGAGCTATGAACCCCATCTCCACGTTATTGTGAGCCCACTTGAATGTGGGCATCACCAAATGCAACCAACACACACATTGTTCTAGGGCTTTATATCTATCAAAGTTTGACCCTAGGCTTTTCGCAAGTTGGCATTGATGTGTTGATAGTTAGGATTCTTTCCAAACTCTAGTTGCCATGGTAAACCATTGTCAAACTGTTGGCTTCCAACGTTACTTTAAAAGTATTCATGCTATACTTAAGGGTGCTTAATGTGTTGTGGGACACATGGTTTGTTGATTACCCTTGGTTGTACCATGATGGACATACACATTGGATATAGCTTACTCATAAATTGCTATGCCTTGACTTGATCTTCCAAGGTTATTCTAGAAGTGTTTACACTATGCTTGAGGGTGCTACATGTGATGTGGGGTGCATGGTGTGTTGATCTTGGTTGTACCATGATCGACATACACATTGAAGATAGATTACTCATGGATTGCTATGCCTTGTCTTGATATTTATGTGGAGTGCTTCCTTCAAAGGTTGGAAACCTATGTGGCATGGTACTTTTCTCCATGGTATGCACTTGAAGAGTTTGGTTGCTTGCTTGGAGGATGAGCATTGGACATCTTAGTGATGGCATTGAACCCTAGGTGGCATAAGCCACTTGGTTGCCTACACGGAGAATTGTGCTTGAGGATGCTTGGGTTTAGGAGTGATCATGTAGGTGTGGTGGACCCGAAAGTACACATGGCTTAGGAGGCAGCAATGGAATCCTTTGGAGGAGTGTTAGACACTTCTTGTGGAACACTCAACTTGAAACCCTTGCTTGGTCGACAGACACACCTTGAAGCCTGACATATCTCACTTAGAGTTGGAGAGCTTCATATGTGGGCCTATCTATTGTTTAGTTAAGTTGCTTGTTATGAATATAATTCATATAAAAATAATAAATTAATGTAAACAATAATAATCATAATAAGGTTAATTAAATAGTCATTAGTAATGAAAAGGCGTGTCTTAAAGACATGACCATTCATTGAAGAGGCACCTACCTAGGTATATAAGCAGGCCTCATTTGTAGCATTCACATCATCTCATCAATTCTTTTATATAATATTCAATATCCAATTACTTGTCCTACAATGGATGTCTTTGTCTCCAAAGTATTATGAAGTTTGTTCGTTGCATTGGCATTATAGTCATTCGATCCTCTGGCAGCTCAACCGTTGCACAAGAGCCTCGTTCTTTGATCTAGGTCTTTGTCTGTCAAAATTTGTCAACTTAGTTGTCGTTGAAACATTTTGCTACAAGAATTTGGAGTTTCTCCATATCGCCATTTAGGCCTTTGGCCATTTAAAATATATATATATATATATATATATATATATATAATATATAATAAAAAAAAAAAATCAATATAATCCAACAAAAAAAATTAAAAAGAGGTTGTTAAGAAAAAAATAAAAATAAAATTTTAAATTAACAAAAAAAAAAGAATTATTTAAAAAAAGGTTTTAAAAAATTTTATTTAAAAAAAGTATATTAAAAAATAAATAAATAAACAACTTACCAAGCCACCTACGTCATTATCCGACCAGCCAGCTGCCACAACAGTCGTGTATGCCAAATTCGTCGCCACCCACAACACTATAGTCACGACTGTCGTGCGCAAAAGACCACTGTTGCCACCAAGTAGACTCTGCCACTTGTCCAAACGAATCTGCAGGAACTGCAAAAATGATAGAATGTAGCCGCGCCACTATTCAAACAGGTGCCGCCACCATCCACGAGAAGTTCCACTGTGACTCTTGCCACAGTGCCCTTACCATTTATCAAGATATTTCGAGCATTGTTGTTCATCACTCGAGCCGCCTCATCCTCTGCTTACACTATAGAGTTGCCCATTAAAACACATTACAACTTAATTCTTTTGTTGCGCCAGATTCTCCAGTCATCGTTGTTCGTTCTCCAGCCACCACTGTCGATCCACCATTGTTGTTTCTCTGTCTAATACAACCATACGGTCTCCAAAAATCCGCCATCGTTATTTCCTATTTCCTTGACACACACCACTCCTAACATTGGAACGGCAAAAAAAAGGCATTGGGCCACGATTTAAGGAGTGTAATGTTTTAAATCCTTACCTATTTATGTGAAAATTCCGTAAAACAGAATCCCTACTACAACAACTGATTAAACTTCTCCTATTTGTTAATTTCTGAAACAAAATTATTTGCCGCTTCCTATAGCAAATATCGAAACTAATACACTGTAGCCTACACCAATTATATAATATGCCCAAAACAACAACAGAACAATAGAGAAAGATACAACACAAATGACAGTATTTTTTGGACAAATGTCCCTGGAAAAACCCAATGCGAGAAAACTGGTGCAGCAGATTTGAGGGTTTTTATTATTATGCAGTAGTAAATTTGAGTACAATTCCTTGGATACTCAACTAGCAATCTGATACAGAGAGAAACTAGACAAAACGAACGGTGAAATACTCTCACCCTGTCACTGGGAGAATCTGAGTCTGATCACACTGAATTGGAGCCTCTATGTACCCTCTGCGTAGCCTCTGCGCAAACCCGCGTAGGCCCCATGCAGTTTCTGCGTCACCCTTTCTGGGTATCATGCTACTCCTTCTCCGGACCCTCTGCTAGCTGGAAAATCTGAATCTCTGCCTACTGGTCTCACACCCTGGCTCCCGACTTTTGAAACTCGATTTCCTCAGCAGGAATTCAATCTCCCTCTAAGGCCTACGCTGCCACTGCGTCAACTCTGCGTGGGCCAGCATCTACCTCTCTCTGGACGTCGTTCTGCCCTCTTTGCTTGTACTCTCCGACTAAGGAAAACTTCCTTCTTCTAGATACTATCTCTACCCTTCACTACAAAAGCTCACTATCAAAATTCTCACGGCAGCTACTTTGCTTCAGAAAATCGAACTTTTGAACTCACTCTCTGTGTCTTCAAAGTGACCCTCAAGCCTCCTTAAATAATCTCCTTGTTGACATCAATAGCCCAGATTAAAGCTAATCAATGGCTAAGAAGTAAGATCAATTTTGCTTGATCCTCATCTTCTTCTAAAAGTTACACCCACAGTTTATATTAATACCCTTTAATTATTTTATTTTCCTAAGTTTAGACTTAGGGTCCCTTTATAAATTATTTTTTATTTTAATACAATTGTTTTTGGGTGGAATTTCCCGAAATGCTTTCTGGGTTCTTTGGAATACATGTGCCTCAGCCTCTATGCAAAATTTGAGAGTTAGAGCACATTTGATGCTACCAGAAATCAACACTCCCTCTTAGTGAGGAATGTGCTCTAGCAATGCCTTCAATCTGAAGCATCACACTGACTTCATAACATCTTCCTTTGCACTCTTGATGTCTGACATGCTATCCATCAACTGTTGCACAAATGTTGCATTTGTACTGCTGCTGACCTTGCCACTATCAACACTACATCCGTAGTGCAACTCCCTCAGAATTTTTGCGTTCGTGCTGTTGTTGGCATTGCCACTGCCAATTGCCTCTGCACTGCAAACTGTTGTTGCTACTCCATCAACAACAAAAAAACATCCCAAATTACTAAACTAACTGTGTTCAGTATGAAACCATGTGAATGTTGGAGCCTGACTGTTGCTAGTCTCTGCGCTGACCCTTTGAATCTATTGCACTGCTACTGACTATTGCTCTGTGTCATCTGCATTGCTGCCAACTCTGCTCTACATTGCTCAATCTCTGGCGCTCCTAGCCACTGCAACTATCTCTCCGACACTCCTTGGCACCATCCAACAATTGTCCATCCTGCTACTTCTGATCTGGGCTCCTGTAGCAAGGAATTGATCCAAGAGGTGGGATCCTCAAGGATCCTGCCCATTTGTAGCTCTTTCAATCTACAGCTCCAAATCAGCCCACCTCCCTCCCAGAGGTATCTCGGCGGTCATGGCGAACTCCTCCTCGATCTTCACGAGCGCAGCCTACAGATCGTGCTTCTCATCTTTGTCCTTCTTCCTGAGAGGACACTGTGTAGCGTAGTGACCCATCTCACCATACCTGAAGCACTTTATCTTCAAGATGTCCTTCTTCTGCCTCCACTGCTCTTGTTGCCCCTTAGATGCAAGGGTTGCATTCTCCTCCTCCTCCTTGGGCTTCAACCCACTGCTGTTGCTTCTGTCAAGCTTACACTTGATCAAGTCTCTTCTCAGCTCCTCTTGCTTGAGAGCTACCCACATCTCATCCCAATTCAGCAAAGTCGCCCTGCCTAGGATACTCTAGACAAAAACTTGCCACTCATCTGAGACAAAATTGAAGGCCAGTCTAACCAATTCGGAATATTGACATGTAGACCCCACAGTGACAACTCATCTCGAGTCTCCTGAAGCTTCATGAGGAATGGATCCACATGCTCCCCCTTCTGCATCTGAGCAGATCTCAATTTCCGCTCAAGGTACATCTTTCGTTGCTCGAAAGATCCGTGATACAACGTAGATAATGCATCCCACATCTCCTTAGAAATCCCTCTGCTAGCGATATGACAAACAACATGATCCTTCACTCCGTCAAGGATCATTCTCTTTGCCTTCGCCATTTCTGCCTTGTACTTCTTCAGCAGATTTGCATCTGCAGGCACAGCCACCAAGTTGTCGACATATGTGTTAGCATGCTCATTTAGAAGGAATGACATTATCGCCTTCTAGATGACTTAGTTGGATGCCCCATCCAACCTGTCCTGATCTCTCAAACCACTGGTTGCCATCTCTGCCACGAAAACGTCGAACTGCTCCTCTCTGCTTCTTACTGTTGTAGCTCAGCCAATAAGAAAACAGACTTCTTAGCAGGAAGACTTCTGAGGAAAGGTTCCCTCACTGTGCTTCTCTTCTCTTCTGACGTCTTTTCGCCCAGCAAAACGGCCTGTAGAAAAACTGCATCCTACCAGCTCTTACTCACGATGAGGCTTCAGCGTTGCTCCCTCTACCACAGCAAAATCTCAATCTGGTAACCCTTCTCTCTGTCGACTCACTCGGAGAGACACTACCTCAAAATTCATCCCTCCGGCTAGGACTGCGCAAACCCTCTGGGGTTTCAAACTACTATCTCTTGCAGCTTTTTCGATCTCCCTCTTCTGCTCAGCGCTAGGTTCTCTTGCACTAATCTTCTTGCTTCACGTGCACTGCTTTGATACCATGTGAAAATTTCATAAACCGGAATCCCTACTGCAACAACTAATTAAACTTCTCGTATTTATTAATTTCTGAAACAAATTATTTACTGCTTCCTACAGCAAATATCGAAGCTAATACACTGCAACCTACACCAATTATATAATATGCCCAAAACAAGAAAAGAACAATAGAGAAAGATACAACACAAATGACACAGTATCTTTTGGACAAAAGGTCCCCGGAAAAACCCAAAGCGGGAAAACCGGTGCAGCAGATTTGAGGGTTTTTATTATTATGCAGTAGTAAATCTGAGTACAATTCCTTGGATGCTCAACTAACAATCTGATACAGAGAGAAACTAGACAAAACGAATGGTGAAATGCTCTCAACCTATCACTAGGAGAATCTGAGTTTGACCACACTGAACTGGAGCCTCTGTGTACCCTCTGCGTAGCCTCTGCGCAAAACTGCATAAGCCCAACGCAATTTCTGCATCACCCCTGTTGGGTATCATACTGCTCCTTCTCTGAACCCTCAGCTGGCTAGAAAATCTGAATCTCTGCCTCACATTCTCACACCCCGGCTCCCGGCTTCTGAAACTCGATTTCCTCAGCAAGTATTTGATCTCCCTCTAAGGTTTGTGCTGCCACTGCGTCATCTCTGCATGGGCCAACGTCTACCTCTCTCTGGACGTCATTCTGCTTTCTCTGCCTCGTACTCTCCGACCCAGGAAAACTTCCTTATTCCGAATACTATCTCTACCCCTCACTGCAAAAGCTCACTATCGAAATTCTCTCGGCAGCTGCTCTACTTCAGAAAATCGGACTTCTGAACTCACTCTCTATGTGTCTTCCAAGTGACCCTCAAGCCTTCTTAAATAATCTCCTCGTTGACATTCAACGGCCCAGATTAGAAGCTAATTAATGGCTAAGATCATTTTTGCTTGATCCTCGTCTTCTTCTAGAAGTTATACCCACACTTTATATTAATACCCTTTAATTATTTTATTTTCCTAAGTTTAGACTTAGGGTCCCTTCAAAAATAATTAATTATTTTAATACAACTGTTTCTGGGTGGAATTTCCCAAAACGTTTTCTAGGTTCTTTGGAATACATGTGCTTAAACCTTTCTGCAAAATTTGAGACTTAGAGCACATCTAATGCTACCAGAAATCAACAATTTATACATCCAAAGGAAGTCAGGAAGGAAATTTTTTACTTAACAAGAAATTAAAGGTAACTCTAAATAACATTCAATTAAAAGTTAACTAAAATTAAAAAATTGAATTGGATACAAGGGACTCATTATTAAAAAGAAAAGTTATAAGTGAGCACTGAATATTATACAAAATATTAAAAGGAAAAGGGGATAAAATTGATTATAAAGAAGTACCAAATTATAAAAGGGAAAGGAATTATTATAATATTATAAAAAATAATACCTATATTAAAAGTTAAATATATTATTAAATTACAATTATAAGGATTAGAAATGGTTACCTTTAAAACCCTAAGTTCATCTAAACAAACAAAACAACATCTAATTCGGAATTGAAAGAAGGAAGATTTCTGAAAATCTCACATAATTATGCTTCAATGCTATTTAGAACTAGAGGGTTTATTGCAGAAAAATATGTTGTTATTGCTATCTCACCGGCCAAAGATAAAAATTATATAAAACCTAAAATCGAAAACCAATTAGTGATTCTCCAGTCAAATATAATCGAAAAATTAATCTATTTCAACAACAAAAAATATAACATAACCAATTTATACATTTACATCGCAATTCTCCATCCAAACCCTATGGAGCGATCAAGGTGACATTATTTTGGGTTCACCCTGGATGGAAAACCTAGGGTCCTTCATCCTAAATATGAAAAATAAGTTTTTGACATTTTCATACAAAAATTAAAAAATAACACTACAAGATGTTACATTGAAGCCGAATTCAGTAACAGCAGAAGACATACAAGATATCTCAATAGTAATTTTTCAAGCAAATAAAAAAGTGATACAAAATATGCAAAGGGAAGTTTACAAAATCGCTATTGACAAAGATGAAGAAGTTACTCGCCTCAAGGACCACAACGAGAAATTATTGACGTAAATTATAAAAATTAAAAATGACAAAATCCTTGAAAAGAAAACTAGAACTCAACACGAAAGACGTATCGAAGTCTTGAGACGTAACCATCCAAGTTGAAGAAAAAGGAATGAATATCGCACCAGTCAATATCACAACTCAAGAAGATGAGAAACCTATAGAAGTTAAAACATATTCAGATGTTGCAGTTCAAACAATGGAAATTCCAAGCAATGATTCAGTAGCCAACTCAACAACAATAGTACCTAAAGTAAATCAAGAAATTGCCACACACATGATAAAGGAAAGTCCAACCAGAAGAACTTGTTATCGACATCTGAATCACAAGAGCAGACAACGAAGTTAGTCTACATATTTGAACAATTCAGAACGAAAATAATAGATTTATGTTCCAAAGAGTATTGAAGTTTGTAGAATCTAGTCCTATTATAACAATTCGTTACAAATTTCCAATGATTGAAAGATTCCACATAAGATTAATCTAGGATGGTCAGATCCATTCTCAATCCGACAATATTATTTATCACTCAAAGGATCATATCATGTTGTATCAACGAAGATGAAAGTACTGAGACAAGAAGATATTTGAAACAGGAAAAGAGATCAAGCCCTTTCATTAGTAAGCTTTGAGGATAAAGCTTTTTGAAGAGGAAGGCAATGTTATGAATATAATTCATATAAAAATAAGAAATTAATGTAAACAATAATAATCATAATAAGGTTAATTAAATAGCCATTAGTAATGAAAAGGCATGTCTTAAAGACATGACTATTCATTGAAGAAGCACTTGCCTAGGTATATACGCAGACCTCATTTGTAACATTCACAACATCTCATCAATTCGTTTATATCATATTCAATGTACAATTACTTGTCCTACAATGGATATCTTTGTCTTCGAAGTATTCTAAAGTTTGTTCGTTACATTGGTATCAAAGCATTCCTCTGAGTATATGAACTTTGTTTGTTACATTGCTTGTTGTGGGCTAGGTCCACCTGTATTGTTGGCCTCCTTCACCTTTCATATAAATAAAGGGACGAGAGAACCTTCCCATTACATTAATGTTGTTCAATTATGTAATCACATGTTGGTGTTAGAGATCCGAGAGCTAGAGTGAACTAACCTTTATGTATTATTCTTCATTTGTAAATGCTCTCTTTCTCTTGAGCACTAGGGATCTTGAAGGAATTCGAGGGAAGACTAGGGTATGGGTTTTTCCCTAAGAAGACAAGGGAAGCTAGGATTTGGGATAAACCATAGAGGAGGAAAGGAAGCATTTGTTCTAGTAGTTCTTATGAGAGAAAAAGACTAGGATTGTTTGGTAGTTGGAAACCCTAGTACTACTTGGACGTGCTTGATGTGAGGAAGATAGAAGGAGACTATCTTGTACACTTCTATGAGCACCAACGAAGACTTGCCAATATGTTATACTTGCTTGTAATGGATATTTGGTGGAACAACTAGCTTTGGTCATGGACTCACGAGTGATTCTCGGTATGAAACTCAAACTCCTCAAAGAGATGTGGCTTCTCCAACAATTCAACCTCCTCAAGATAATTTCTTTAATGAAATTCGTCCTCTAGAGTTGCTAACAAATAGATGAATCTCTTCTTCCTCAAGTTCCCTTGATGTCATACTAAATTGTAGCTCTTCTATAATATTCCTAACGGAAATATTAAGTGATAACAACAAATAAAGCATAAACATGCAACCATAAAGCTAACACACCAACATAATGACAATCTGCACCAGAAATTGTACCAAGAGCTGAGCCATTTTATTAACTGAGAAAACAAGGTACATATAAATGAGAAGATGAACCTGGGCTTGCTACAACAAGCTAGTCATGAACAAGGTGAAAAAGGAGCTACCCAAGTGCTGGAAATTGCTCTCCCCAAGTCTCTGCATTGGCCCAGTAAATTCTGCTACTACTGGCTGGAATGGAATTGGTGTTTTGAGCCTCCAAACTACTCATAAAATTCCAAGAAATTAACTGGAGCCTCCTCACAAGGAAACCAAAATAACCAAGAAAAATATCCCAAACCCAAGTGGTAAAAATGGTCCCAGAGTGAATTGCTCGCTTCTCCAATAATTTTTGTTAGTGTTGCAGTACTCGCAATAAAATCGTGATTTTATCGTAAAATCGTGGTTTTTTAAATCCAACGATAATATCGCCCGATAAATACAAAAATATATATATATATATATATATATATATCCGCGATTTTTTCCAAAAAAAAATAAATAAAAATAAAAATAAATAAATAAATAAATAATATATTATATATATATATATAGATTGAGGAGGAGGAGGTGACACAACCTACCCAAGCTACCCTTGTCACCAGTAGAGGACGTGGTCTACCTCCTGTAGACCCTAGTTCTTCAGCTTCTAGAGCACAGCAGAGTCCACTGCCAACTCCACCGACATCTACATCTAGAGGGGCAGAGGAAATCAGAAATATTAGACTTTAGTTATTTGGTTCATTTCATTGTATATGACATTACGACTCATGATATGAGATACATTATTATATTTTTTGTTGGTATTTTGAGGTTGACTTGGGACTCAGGAGTCGGGACTTACTATTCAGGACATGATTCACTGTTATGTGTGATGTAACACTAGAAATGATATTACACATCTTATATATTAGTTCTTTTATCATATTTATGTGTCAGCGTATTTATTTTATGTTGTAGATGTTTTAGATATTAAAAAAATTGAAAAAAGATGAATATTTTTGTATTTTACGATTTTTTCCCGATTTTTACGATTTTTTCTGATTTTTCCTCCTCGCCAATAATATCCCGATACGATTACTGCAACATTGATTTTTGTTGTTGGCTACTGACTAGAACACTGATTTCTACCAAAAATAATGCCCAAAAAATTCTACGAAATTAACCCCGAACTCCTCTCACCAAACCCACAAAAACCCAGAAAATGTTTGGGCTGAATTCACCGACCCCGGGTGACCCCAACAAGTGCTAATCACCCAAACTAACCAAAAAACGCCCCACGATTTGATATTACGGAATTATGCCAAACCCCACCATTGGCTAAATTCCCCCTTGAGGTTTACATCCAATCTCTTGCCCTTATCTCTCCACAATTCTTCTTCGTTCTTCCCTTGCGTGGACTAAGCCAAAAACCCCTATGCACTTCCAAATGAAGAGAACTTCATCACATAGGTTTGTTGCTCTCTATCCCTACAAAATCATCACAAAATTCTCGGCTCCAACTAGGAAAATCCTCTTGCAAATAACCCAGACTCCAACTCATTGTATGCTGGACGACAATGAATAACTCGAATTGCCTCTATTCCCAAGAAATACGCAAAGTTGGGATACAGTTGTCAATGAAGCTCTATGAAAGCCCAACAATGGACTCTCTGAATTCCCAACTAGGGAGGCACTCTAAGTCCTCCGAAGATGTGGTGGAATCGCGCCTGGAATTCTTGTGCTAAATCACACTCTACCCTTGCGCTAAACAACTCCAAGTGAAGATGAAGTGTTAAGTGTAATAGTCAAAAGATGATCCACAAAATGGTTCCCTCCTCCTTCTATATTTCCTCTCCATCCTTCTAGACTCCTTTTAATATTATCTTATGTGAAAATTCCAATATGTAATCCTATTGCAGAAACTAGTATTATTTCTCCTAATTGTTAATTAATCTAACACTTTATCTGCTACAGAAAATATCGAAATAAACACATTGCAACTTTCATAAATAAAATACTGTAGAAAAATGATGCGCTGGAAACTGAGAAATGCTAGCACACAGACATAAAATATGAGACAATTATTTTTGGACAAATGTCCTCGGAAAAACCCAACTTGGGAAAACCAGTGCAGCAATGAGGGTTTTTATTATTATGCAAAAATGAAAATCTGAGTAAAATCTGGATGCCTGAAACTGGCAATCCACAGCAAAAAAATCTGGGCAAAATTATTGAAGGGAATTTACCCTTCCTCCACAAACAATCTCGGAACAACTTGCCTACAGAAAACTTGGCCTCCTGAAGCTTTTGTGTCACCCTCTACGCTGGACTGTGCAATCACTATGACGTCTAGCCTCTGACTGGTTTCTAATGAAGTCGTTTTTCCTTCTGCTGCGGAGAAATTCGTCTCTTCAACCCTTTGGATCCTCTGTCCAACCTCTGGATCTGAGAATGATTTTCTCTCCAACAAATTGAACGACCCTATCTGAAGCAATTGTGCAGACCTCTACACTACCTCATTGGGATAACTCATCCCTCTAGCTGTTACCTCTCCAGATCTGGAAAAACTTCCTGTGGATCACTATCCCTACCCCTCACTCACTGCTTCGATCTCTGGCTCTCTCTCTAGCCACTGACTGTTGCTACTCTGGAAATCGATCTACCAAGAAATCGAATTGCTCAAGTGTATTCTCCATCACCACATTGATCTCTTATAATCCACTATTGGAGCACCAATGGCCAAGATTAAAATATAATCGATGGCTAGGATCATCTCTGGATCAATCCGTGTGCGTTTCTAGACTATTCCCGCCTTATCCCAATTAATACTGATTACTTAACCATATTCCCTAAGTTTCGACTTAGAAAATATTTAAAAATCGGTTAATAATCTAATTGAGACACTTCTAGGCAGAATTTCCAAAAACGATTTATGAGTTTTGGAGATCTCATGCATTCTAGACTCTCCACTAAATTTTGTGGCTAGAACACACTTGATGCTACAAAAACTAACATTTTATTGGTGGGGTTCATTTTCCACTTAGTTACTTCTTCCACCATTTTAATAAAATAATAATTTGTCGTCAATATGCATAAAATAATACTTGCCACCTTTCTCCAAAATGCTAGTTGCCCTTTTAATGACCAAAATTGGGCAAAATTCTCATGCTCACAAATTTGGGAATATTACATCTTCCTTAAATATGAGCACTTATGAGGAATCTCGAGAGTCCTCCTCCTCAAATGGCTAGGGTGGATATGTATTACCATCGAAACCTATACTGATTCACTATGGTGGATATGTCTCACCACAGAAATTAATCCTCACTAGAGTTCTCACCCTTTTCTCATAAGTTCCAAAAGCTCACCAAATCAATTTAGACAAATAACCAATGCATGATCAAAAGTGAGTTCCAATTCTCCTTTTATAAATTTTATCATTAGAATACCATGAATCATCAAAATATCACGGGTCAATACCATGGGTCATCAAAATACCATGGATCTCCCCACTTTTCCCTTTTTTTCACTCAATAATATAAAGTGACTTAATTAAATTTCTTTTATTTTTCTCCATACTCACTTTTTATTTAATTATTCACTATCACTTCTACATGTTGTTCTATTCACCTGAGTGACATTCAAACAATTAATTGATCCCCTTTTTCCCTTTATAGCCTACGGGAATCAAAATAGTCCATTGAAATGTCCCTAGAAGTTGATCATTTGGAAAGGGATATTACAGTCCTCCCATCCCTAGATTGTTTGCTCTCAAGCAATCCAGAATCTGCATATCAATACCAGTATCCCAAATATGCCTGTACAATTGCTTACCCTCAAGCAATCCAAAATCTGCATATGAATACTAGGATCCCAAATATACCTGTAGAATGCTCTAACATATATTTTTTGTACCATCCTAGCATTACTATCACACTCTGCCATGCTGTGAAGCAATCCACTAGAACGTAAACCATTCCTCATAAAAATCCCTAATGATATTCCTTTGCCTCCAAGTTTGGCAACCAAGATGAATTTCTTTTATTGTGATGCCCTTTGTTTATCATTTCATCCAACTATTCTTGGAGGTCAATATTAGCTTACATGTTGTTGCAATCTAAGTAATAGATGGAAACATAATCTTCCACCCATTCTTTTATGGCAAACCAAATAAGAAAACCATTGGGAGCATATGGTTAATTTTCAATTACAAGTCTTTGACCATGGGATCTGTTACCCATCAAAATGGGTAACCATATGAAAAAAAAAAAGTATTCCATTCTTCACATCCAACCGACCAGCCATGACGCCCCTTACAACCACCACTAGCCAATGACATGTCATTATATCTTCGCCACCTGCATCAGTCATATACTTTCTCACTCACCCGACAAGAGCACATGAACAAAGGTGGGCCTCCAATCAAAAGGTACTTTATTCATTTTGCAATTGAGTGCTTATGTGTGTTTGTATTTGGGCATTTTATATGGATATGGGGTGACCTAGAAGAAAGAGGGGTTTTGACCATGATTTTGTTCTCTCACCTTAAATGGGGGGTAAATCTTCGATCCTAGTCCAATAGGACCCCCCCTAATGACCCAATGGGTAAAGAAGGGACACAAATTGGGAAGCCTTGATTGAGATAGGGTTGTTCCATCTATCCGTATTCCATACTTACTGCTTTTCATCTTACTTTACAAGCCCATGTTCCACCTCAATTCTTTAGGTTCAATTGATCATTGATTCTTTGGCATTTGGAACCCATACATCCTCATTCCTCGATAGCTCCTAAAACTTTGCCCTAGGAAGTTGATCCAGCTAAAGGAAAAGAAAAGAGCATATTATCGCCACAATAAAATAAAAAAAGGAATATCAAACTGCAAAAGATGGTCAAAACATATGCATCAACACATGGGCAAAACCCTAGCATGAGCTCTACCTCACTCATTATGGCCATTACCTGGTTCCTAAGTACATGTTGCTCCATTACATCACAAAAGGAACCCTTGCATGTCCCAACCCCAATGAGCAATGAAATGGCTCATCCTAAAAGGGTAAATCAATTGTTATACATCATTCAAAGCAAGCTTTAACCCTTGAGCTATGAGTAGTGATACAAAGAAAAATCAAGAAAAATTAAAAGGTGCACAAGAGGGGTGGGAAAACAAAGGCTGAGTTGGTAACTCATGCATCCACGATTACTCCCTCCTCACATCTATACACTCAGGATGTGGATCCCCATCATGTTGGTCCCTTTGACCATGGCACTTGGCCATGAAGTCTTCTCCCCTCCGTACCATCATTATTATTCACTAACACCTATGGATTGAAGGGTGGACTGAGGAAATGTTACTTCCCTTTTAGGGATGGAAACGCCTAATAAGGTTGTCTTTTAGCCACTCCTACCTAGGGAGGAAACACCATTGTGAGTTCAAGGCCCCAATTATGGAAGGGAACCCTTATTTAAAGTATTAAATAGTCGTTTACATCCAAGCTTGGTTCACTTAGATACAAAAATTATTATTGTCCCTAATGACTGGTTGCTTTCACTAGACTTTATGTTGTAATTGTTAGGTGGTTCAGCAGCCCATGACCTGGGCACCTTACCAATAGGTACCTAGGGCCTAGAGACATGTATCGACACCAACAAGTAAAGCATTGAGAACCTTGGATCTTCGAGCAGCAGCAATGCATCATACCTACCCTTGGGCCCCTCCTACACCTAGGACATTCTGCCACTTTGCACTACATTTGATGATTCTTCAGGATGATACACGTGGACCTAACATCCCCCAGGTCAGCCTTAATACCTTATGAGGGATGGTAGCTAATTCAGGGCCCAGATGAGCATGGTCTCACCTGCAACGAGTTGGGAGGTCTAGTACCACCTGGAAATGTGAAAATTCGGCTTACCCCGAATCCTATTGCAGCAACTGATGTTAATTCTTCTATTTGTTAATTTAATTAAAGAAATTATCTGTTGTGTTCCACGGCAAACATCGAAACAAATACATTGCAACCTTCACAAAACAAATACTGCGGAAGAAATAAAAACGTTGGAAAAAATAGATGCACACACACAAAATGACACCATTATTTTTGGACTAAGTGCCCGAAAAAAACCCCAACTCGGGAAAACCAGTGCAGCAACTAAGGGTTTTAATATTATGCAGTAGTGAAAATCTAAGTACAAACTATGGATGCTTAAACTAGCAATCCAAACAGAGAAATAACTAGCAATAAGTGAGAAAAATTTCTCACTCCACAGGCGATCCCACATTGACCTCAGCTCAAATTGAGCTGCTCCTTGCTCCCTCTGCGTAGTCATTGCATCAACCTACGCAGTTACTGCATCCCAAAAGCTCGGAACTGCGTCTCCTCTCACTATCTCGCCAGCTGCTATTTAGGAAACTGATACTCTTTGCCTCTGGACCCTTTTCCCAGCTCCTGGCTCAGAATCTCGACTTCTCCCCAGCAAAACGGAAATCTCCCCAAGAGGGCTCCGCGCTGCCTCTCTGTGGCAATCATTGCCTCTCTACAATGTACTCACTGGAACTGGAAAAGATTCCTCTGGCCTCACTATCTCTACCCCTTTCTCACTGCCTCGACCTCACTAAATCACCTCTGGCAACACACAACTGCTACTCTGGAAATCGACTTCTCAACAAAATCAAACTCTGCAAGTGTGTTCTCCAAGCCCCATCGACTTTCTTCTTATAACCCTTTGTTGAAACTTCAACGACCAAGATTAGATCTTAATCTATGGCTAGGATTAACTAGAGGTCGATCTGTGTGAGTTTCTAGAAGATTCACACCATAACTTAATTAATTTTGATTAAGTAGTCATATTCCCTAAGTTTAGACTTAGGAAATATTTTAAAAATGAATAATAATCTAATTAAGTCATCTCTAGGTGGAATTTCCAGAAACGATTTTGGGTTTTGGAAATCTCATGTATTCTAGCATCTGCACAAAATTTCGTGTCTAGAACACATCCGATGCTACAAAAACTAACACTCCCTCTTAGCGAGGAATGTATTCTAGTGCTGCAACCCACTAAAACAACACCCTAACTCTAAATCATCTGTTGTCACATCGCTGATGCCTGGCTGATGCTGCCCACCAACCACTGCGCAACTCTGATATGTGTTGCATTTGTGTTGTTGTCGACTCTGTTGAAGTGTTGCCAACACTGCATCTGCATTACAACTCCCTCTCATCTATTGTTGTTGCAACTGCAACTGAAAAGCATCCAAAATATTGAATCAACTGTGATCAATATGATATATTTGTAACCCGTGTCTCCAACTGCTGCTAGTAGCAGCGTTGTCATTGAGGCATTTGCGTTGCCACTGACTTTGCACTGTACCAACTACACCACTACCAACTCTGCACTGCGCTCCCGAGCATCTGACATGCAACTAGATTCTACATCTATCACTCTAGCGTCTGACTGCATCTACTGCCACTGATCCATCCTGCTACAGAAATATTGTGGGCTTCTGTAGCAAGGTACTGATTCAAGAGGTGGACCTCCTCAAGAATCTTGCCCATCTGCAGCACTCTGGGGCTACAAAACCAAATCACCCCATTTGACTCCTAGGAGTATGTCAACAAAAATGGCGAAGTCTTCCTCCAGCCTGGAGGAAAGCCTATCGATCTTTGTTGATGTTGTTTGTTGGTCCTGCTTCTCCTCCTTGTCCTTCTTCCTAAGAGGACACTGGGTGTTGTAGTGGCCAAGCTCACCACATCTGAATCACTTGACCTTTGACAGGTTCGTCCTCTTCTTTCACTACTCCCTGAATGGGACCCTTCGATGCAAGGGCCACATTCTCCTCCTCCTTCACCTACTTCAATCCGCTGCTGCTGCCACTAATGGAGCTCTTCACTAAGTCTCGCCTCAACTCCTCCTGCTGCAAATCAACCCACATCCACCTCAACTCTTCCTGCTACAAATCGACCCACATCCTGTCCCACCTTGGCAAGGTTTCTCTGCCCAAAATGCTTTGGACGAATGCTTGTCACTCCACGGAGACACTGTTGAGTGCCAATCATACTAGATTTGTGGCTTGAGGTGATGCTCCAACAGCTGACAGTTGATCCCGGATCTCTTGAATCCAGGTGAGGTAGGGGTCTATGCATTCCCCCTTCTGCATCTTGGTGCATCTCATCTTTTCCTCCAAGTACATCTTCTGCTGCTCGGAAGTGCCTTGGTATAGTATGGAAAGTGTATCCCACCTCTCCTTGGTCCTTCCCTGGCTTGCTATGTGTGATACAATGTGATCTCGAACACTGTCAAGAATCAACCTCTTTGCCCTTGTCGTCTCCTTTCGGTATTCCTTCAACTGATCTACATCCATGGGGATAGCTACCACTGCATCTATGAATGGCTTCAGGCCATATTCGTCTAGAAGGAAGGGCATCCTTGTCTTCCAGATGACATAGCTGGAAGCACCGTCCAACTTGTCATGATCTCATAGTCCAGCAGTGGCCATCTCAGCGAAATTAGTCAAAATCCTCCTCTTCTCTTTTGCTCAACTACTGCTAGACTCTACACAATCCCTGTTGGAGCGAGTAAATCTGCTCACAACGACTGTTGACCCGCAAGAGAAAATTGAACTTCTGAAGCTAGAAGCCCCCTGAGGAAAATTTCCCTCAATGTGTGCTCTTTCTCCCTCCTGACGCTATTTTGTACTAGCAACTGCTGCAAAATACTGCACCCAGTGAGAGATCTGCTCTGCAAGGAAATATTGGTTGCTCCCTCTGGCTCTGGTAATCCTCCAACTGGAGAAATCCGATTTCTCTGTTGCTCTCTCAGAGAAATCGATTTATCCTCAAGAAATTTACCCTCCTGGCCAAGAAACTACACTACCTTTGAGGGTTTCGAACTGCGACGTACACAGAGCTACAAAATTCCTCTTCCCTTTTGCTATTGAGCTCTCCAGCTTACAATCTGCGCTCTGATGCCATGTGAAAATTCAGCTTACCCCAAATCCTATTGCAGCAAATGATGTTATTTCTTCTATTTCTTAATTTAATTAAACAAATTATTTGTTGTGTGCTACGGAAAATATCGAAACAAATACACTGGAACCTTCACAAAACAAATACTACGGAATAAATAAAAACGTTGGAAGAAATAGATGCACACACACAATATGACATCGATATTGTTGGACTAAGTCCCCAGAAAAACCCAACTCGGGAAAACCGGTGTAGCAACTGAGGGTTTTAATATTATGTAGTAGTGAAAATCTGAGTACAAACTATGGATGCTTAAACTAGCAGTCCAAACAGAGAAATCACTGGCAATAATATCTAGTGAGAAGATTTTCTCACTCCACAAGTGATCCCACACTGACCATAGCTTGAATTGAGCTACTCCTTTCTCCCTCTGCGCAGTCACTGCATCATCCTATGAAGTTACTGCATCCCACAAGCTCGGAACTGCGTCTCCTCTCACTGTCTCGTCAACTATTGTCTTGGAAACTGATACTCTTTGCCTCCGGACCCTCTGCCCAGCTTTTGGCTCAGAATCTCGACTTCTCCTCAGTAAAACAGAAATCTCCCCAAGAGGGCTCTTCGCTGCCTCTCTGTGGCAATCATTGCCTCTCTGCAATGTACTCACCAGAACTGGAAAAGCTTCCTCTGGCCTCACTATCTCTGCCCCTCTCTCACTTCCTTGACCTCACTGAATCACTTTTGGCAACACACAACTATTACTCTGGAAATCGATTTCTCAACAAAATCGAACTCTGCAAGTGTGTTCTCCAAGCCCCATCAAATTTCTTCTTATAACCCTCTGTTGAGACTTCAATGGCCAAGATTAGATCTTAATCTATGGCTAGGATTAACAAGGAGTCGATCCGTGTGAGTTTCTAGAAAATTCACACCATAACTTAATTAATTCTGATTAATTAGTCATATTCCCTAAGTTTAGACTTAGGAAATATTTAAAAAACGACCAATAATCTAACTAAGTCATCTCTAGGTGGAATTTCCAGAAACGACTTCTGGGTTTTGGAGATCTCATGTATTCAAGCCTCTCCACAAAATTTCGTGGCTAGAACACATCCGATGCTACAAAAACTAACAGGAAATCCCTCAACTTTGGAGGAGAGATGGACATTATGAGTAGTTAAAGACCCAGGAGACCCCTTTGTGGTGCCCCAAGTGGACTTACAGGACCACAAAGAGCCATTCACAGATATTTGAGGGCCAACCCTCAAAGGACAATTTTTAGGCGCTTTTACATCACACTAGGCACTCTAGATCACCAACACTTGGCATTTGGAGCATCTCCTATGGATGATGTTAGCGTAGAAGGCCTCACAGCTCACACGTGTGGGATTTCTTTTGCTTTTATGTTGAGAGCTAATGGGTTGCCTTGTAACCCAATCAACTGTTGTAATTTTAACTTGTGGTCTATGTGCTTTTAGAGTAAATTATGCCACGTCCTCCTCATATAAATAGAGAAGAGGGTCATTTAGTAACTCATCATCAACTCTTGGAAAATTCGCCTCTCTGAGGAGAATTTCAACCTCTTTTATTCTTTGGCAAGATGTGACCTATGGAGTATACTTGGTTATTGGAGCTTGTTCTTGACTTTGGAGCTAAGTTGCATGATACGGGGAAACGAGAACGATTTTCCAGAACGGGTACGGGCACAAAATGTGACCTCGCCAAATTTTATATATATGTATATATATATATTGGAAGAACTAGGTATAACAAACACCCTCTATTGAGATCTAAGTTGCACGATATGGGGTAACGAGTACAAGTTTCTGAAACCGGTATGAGTACAAAACGTGACCCCCCCAGATTTTGGAAACAGGGAAACACGATATATATATATATATATATAGAGAGAGAGAGAGATATAGATATAGATATAGATATAGATATATATGTTAGGACATTTAAGAAATGTTATGTGCAATCATAAAGCATATATGATACATTATTACATTATCATTAAATTATCCAATGTCAATGCGTAAACTATAAGTCTATCAATTATGCATGTTCCATGATGATGAAATATACTGACATCACATTTACTCATCAATGATCACATAACGAAAGCAGCAATATCCAAAAACAACCTTGATAAATGAGGTTTATTATAAATATTATCCAAAATCAGCCTTTATTATATTTATGAGGCTACAAGTACAACAAAGACAATGAGGTTGCAAGTAGAGCTTTGAAAATTGGTGCATTATCTGTGATAACTTGCACCACCCTATTAGGTCCTATTTGTTCAATAGATTTTATTAAAACATCATCAATGAATTGTGCATCTTTTTCCTCTCCTGAGCAGTTTGTCGCCTTTAAAAACATTGCTCCTTTTGGTGAAGTGGCAATGATATTTATCAATGGCCTACACCTTGTATCTGTGCATCCATCTGAGACTATGCTAACCCTAGAGTTACCACAAGAAGAACAAATCGGTGGTAAGATATCCTCCACAATCTCCTTATTTTTGAGAAACTAAGTTTTGACATTTTCATAGTTGGGCCCCTTGTACCCTATGGGAGCTTTCCTCTTTCTCTTTGAAACTGGTTTATTGAGCCGCTTTCCTCTTCCTTGCTTCAACCACAATCCTTGGGTCAATGTTTGGTGGAGCTTGAGGAGTAGCATTAGTCTTCATGCCTTCTTTTAAGTCTATCAACCTCATCTTGCTCTCTTTGATATGCCCTCCTCACCGTTTGGTCTATTTTTTTTGGGCACCCTACAATCCCCTGTCCTCATCCACGCAAAAGATATGCCTTCACTTTTGGGTAGGAGCCCTTATACGAATTATTGCAAAGATTATAACGCCATTCCCATGAGCCACCACCTGCACATTTTTGAAGCTTTTGAACATGCCTCCAAAGAGGATAATAGTCACCCCTCTAGTTGGACTTGGGGGCTGAACTTGCACCTTGGTTGGAAGCCATTGCTACAAAAAACAAAAAAACAAAAACAAATATGTAAAGAAAAAATGTTTTTCACATTTTTGGAAGCATAAACCCTCAAAAAATAGAAGAGGCACAAAAATGCCACAAAAACACAAGAGAAATATGGTTGTAGCTAAGCCAAAAACCAAGAATGTCGTAGCCAAAAACTCCTCACTCTAAATATGCTTGTGATATCTCTTTTTCATGTTGTTCAAATCTCCTTTGCTCACTGTTGAAAACTCCCTAGCTAAAACCACTGCTCTCTTCCTCTTTTCTCCTTACTAAAATCACCACTTTCCAAGTGAAACAACTTGCTCAATTCGTGTGATAGAGGAATGAGGTGAGAGTTTTTTACAACTTGCAAGATCCATTTAGAAACATCCACACAATATTGAATCGCCAAATAAAAAAAACACAAAAAAGGTTATTTTTCTGAAAACGCAGTTGCGCGGCCTTGAAACGCATTTCAAGTCATACTGAGCCACGTTTTAGCCTCGTGAAACATGCCAGTATGGCCTGAAATGCATTTCAAGGTCGTACCACACACGTTTCCTCATTTCAATTTCGTTTTTTGCTGGAAACGACCTCTTGCCCAGTGTTTCCTATGACATAGCTCTGGAGAAGTTGTCTTGGATTAATAATGTAATGTTCATGCATTTTTATCTTGGAAGTGTGCTTATTTTTTAATAATATTTATGCTTATGTCTAATGCATGGAATTCATTGATGATTTAGGGTTTCTATTGTCACCTAATTTATTGAAAATCAATATTACAGAAACTAGATGCCATAATTGCATGCATTACTCATATATGAAATGTGAATGGCATTCCCCTTGGTGATTCTTAATTATAGCTCTCCCAAGTGACTTTAATCCCTCTATGTTGAGCTCCCTGCGTCACCCTCTACGCAGAGCTTATGCTAGCCCTCTGAGAATTTTAGCCTTCCGTCCTTTGCCTCTTCCGGGGACTGGAAACCTTCCTCCCGAAGTGTTGTTGCCCTCCCCTTTCACATGCTACTCACCCTCTGGCTATATCTTCTCTATTGAGCTACTGCTACTGAGAAAATAGAACCACCTGGGCAACTGAGTATCTGCATTGGTGTGTTCTCCATCACCACATCGACCTCTTCTTATAATCAACTATTGGAGCACCAACGGCCAAGATTAGAACTAAATCAATGGCTAAGATCATCTCTGGATCGATCTATGTGAGTTTCTAGATGATTCTCACCTTATCTCAATTAATATTGATTAATTAACCATATTCCATAAGTTTAGACTTAAAAAAAATTTAAAAAATGGTTAATAATCTAATTGAGACGCTTCTAGGCAGAATTTCCAAAAACGATTTATGGGTTTTGGAGATCTCATGTATTCTAGCCTCCACCAAATTTCTTGGCTAGAACATATCTGATGCTACAAAAACTAACACATCCTTTTAGCGAGGAATGTGTTATAGTGCTACTGCACACCCTGTAGCAGCATCTTGTCTCTATATCATCTCCTATCACATTGTTGATGTATGGCCATACTGCCCACCAACCACTGCGCAACTCTGATATTCACTGCATCTGTGTTGCTGCTGACCATGTTGAACTATTGCCAACACTGCATTTGCACTTCAATTCCTTATCATCTATTGATGCTGCAACTGCAACATCTGCAACTGAAAATCATCCAAAGTAGCTTGTCCTTGCGATTGAAACGGGTTCTCCACCATACCCAATTGTTCTCTAAAATAGACGAACTTAGCTCTCCCTAGAGGTTTCATGAGTATATCTACAACCTGCTCTTCTGTGGAAACATATTGTAGCTGGACTAATCCACATTGTACACAATCTCTGATGAAATGACACTGAATATCAATGTGCTTCAACTTGTCATGAAACACTGGATTCTCAAAGAGCTTTATGCAACTCCAATTATCACAGTAGATGTTGGTTGCCTCCATCCTCTGCCTGAACAAGCTTACTAGCAACTTCCAAAGCCATATAGCTTCGCACGTAGTTGTGTTGGCTACCATATACTCTGCTTTTGCAGAGCTCAATGCCACTGACTTATGCTTCCTACTACACCAAGAAACCATCCCTGATCCAACACTAAAGCAATACCTAGAGGTACTTTTCCTTTCCACTGAGCTGCTTGCCCAATCTACATCTGTATACCCAGAAAGTCTGACGTCATCCCCTCGAGTATATCTCAACCCATACTCGACTGTGCTGCGAACATACCTCAGAATATGCCTCACTGTTTCCCAATGTACCCTCTTTGGCTCTACCATGAACTGACTTAGGGTATTGACTTGAAGCAGATATCTGGCCTAGTGTTGACCAAATACATGAGAGACCCAATAAGCTATCTATACAAGGTGGGGTCGACATCCATATCATCTTATGCATCTATCTTCTTCTAGTTGGTGATCATGGGCGTAGACATGGGTCTGCAATCCTACATTCTGAACCTCTTCAGAATATCTATAGTATTATCTTCCTTGCCCAAGGAACATCTCCCGATCCTTCAACCACACTTCCAATCCTAGAAAATAGTGCATTAACTCCAAATCCTTCATGTCAAAGTTTGTTGCCAAGTTCCTCTTGCAGTCCTTTATGAGCCCTGAAGATCCTGTCGAAAAGATATCATCCACATACAATACTAGAATGAGTGGATCACCCTCTACCATCAAATAGTAAAGGTTGGGATCTGCATCACTCTTGCCTAATCCCATCTGCTGCAAGTAGTTGTCAATCCTACCATACCATGCCTTGGGAGCTTGTTTGAGTCTGTATAGAGCTTTCTTCAATCTACACACATGAGCATGCCTCTCATGAGTCTGAAAGCCCTCTGGTTGTTCTATGTACATTTCTTCCTCTATCACCCCGTTCAAGAAGTCTATCTTGATGTCCATCTAGTGAATTTTCCATCCCATCTGAGCTACCAGGGATATAACTGACCAGATAGAAGTGTATTTGGTAACTAGGGCGAAGGTCTCCTCATAATCTATCCCTTCTTTTTGTGCATACCCCTTTGCCACGAATCTAGCCTTGTACTTTTCCACACTGTCGTTTGTCGCATATTTGATCTTATAGATCTATCTAGAACCTACAACTGATCTGTCTCCCAGCCTTAGAACTACCTCTAAAACATCATTCGTCATGATAGAGCTATACTCTTCTACCATGGCATCTACTCACACTTGATGTTGTGCGGCCTCCTAAAAGCTGGAAGGTTCTGCAACCTAAGCCACCAATGCTTGGTACCTGTCAGGTTGTTTGCGTTGTATTTTGTTTGTCTTAAGAGTTTCAATAAACTCATCTGCGTCCCTTAATGTCTGGCGAACCATTCTACTGGCTTGACCACTTGTCGTGGAGGTTCAGCCAACTCCTCCTCATCCTGCCTCTGTTGCTCCATCTACTTTGAACTCCCCGGACTTCCTGCACCTAAGGAAATATTGGTATTGGTCACAATACTCGATCCTTGTGACTGTCCTCCAGCCTGTCCCACTGGTTGCCCCTACTGCTGACCAAAGGAGCTTCTGCTCACTAATTCTGATCACCTGCAGGCATCTCACCAAATCTCTTGAAAGCTCGATGCTCCATGAACTTGACGTCTCGTCTTACTACAATCTTCCTATTGCTAGGAATGTTGATTCTGAATGCCTTTGAGGTTTCGTTGTACCCAACAAAGAACCCCTACTCTACATTGTGATCCAGTTTGGTACGTTTATCATCTAGCACATGGCAATAAGTAATGCTGCCAAAAATTTTGAAGTGGCTAACTTCTGGCTTCTTGCCTGTGAACAAAAACAAAATGAATTTTATCTTATTTCTGCTTTATCTACTGCCTCTCCTCTGAATACATTGGATCATTGGTTGATTGATAGTGGAGCCTCAAGGCACTTCACTGGGTACAAAGAGGCCCTCTCAAATTTGGTTGAAAAGAAGACTAAGTTGCAAATCATACTTGGAGATAATGCCATCTATCCCGTGAAAGGAATAGGTACCATCACTCTTCACTTGAATCAAGGTCAAACTATTCACCTACAAGAAGTATTGTATGTGCTCGATTTGAAGAAGAACCTGGTATCTATTTCTGTGATGGAAGATAAAGGCTTCAAGGTAGCATTCATTGATAGAAAGGTACGTCTTTGGCAAAGAAACCCTAAAGTTGCATTTACACTTGGAATTAAGGTTGATGGTCTTTATCAAGTTGGAGGAAGTGCTCTGGGAGCCATGTCTTGCGACACTTCTCTTCAATCTGAATTATGGGTAAGGAAGATGGTCACAAGAATGCCCAATTTTAACATGAATCAGAAAGTGTTTGTCAGGGTTGTGCTGCTGAGAAACTTACAAGGGGACCACTCCCCTCAAGAGAAAGTCAAACTTCTGATATTCTTCAACTGGTCCATTCTGACCTATCTGGTATGTTGCACGTAACATCATTAAGAGGATACTTATATTATGCTATCTTTGTGGATGACTTCTCTCGCAAAAGATGGATCTATTTCTTGAAGAAGAAGGATGAAGTATTCAAATGGTTCCATGCTTTCAAAGCCTTGGTCGAGAATCAAATAGGAAAGAAGATCAAAATATTGAGGACCAAAAATGGAACCGAATATGAATCAGATGAATTCAATGACTATTGTAGAGAAGTTGACATTAAGAGGGAGACAATTGTTGCATACACTCCCGACCAAAATGGAGTTGCTAAAAAAAAGAATCAAACAATCATGGAAGCCACTCATGCCATGCTTCATGATCTTGGTCTACCGAAGTTCTTATGGGGAGAAGCTACAAATACTGCCATATATGTTCAAAATAGGCGTCCACATCAAGCATTAAATTTCAAGACTCCCAAAAAAGTTTTCACTGGTAAGAAACCTGATGTTTCTCATTTTAGAATATTTGGTTGTCCCGTGTATTTTCATGTGCCTAAAGAAAAGAGAGACAAGTTGGGAGCATGCAGGTAAAAAGGAACTTTTGTGGGCTACAGTGAAAACTCAAAGGCATATAGAATTTATGTGTCTGGTCAACGAGATGTGGAAGTAACCCATGATCTTACATTCGATAAAGGCACTGCTCTTGGGAAAGCCAGAGATCCCCCCATTCCAAGAAAAGAGAATGATGATGCTACAATAAAGCAGGATGAACCTCCGTCTGATGAGCCTATGCCCGATGTTGAAGGCCCAATTGATCCCATTGATCCACCTCCTAGTGATCCCTCTACCTCAAAGAAAACACCGTTGTGGCTCAAAGACACTCTCAAAGATGCTGAAAAGCATATTGCTCCAAGAGGGACATTTCGTGAAAGTAAGAAGCCCACCAGGTATCAAGGATACCTTGCTGCTATGAGTACCATTGTTCAATCTGAATGTTGTACGTTCGAAGAAGTTGTGAAACACCAAGTATGGAAAGATGCGATGAATGAGGAGTACGAATCAATCATGAAGAATGATGTCTGGGATGTGATTCCTAGACCCAAGGGCAAGTCTTTGGTCACCTCGAAATGGCTTTACAAAATCAAACATGCCACTGATGGGAGTGCTGAAAAATACAAGGCTAGGTTCGTTGCTCGAGGCTTCTCTCAAAAGGAAGGAGTAGACTATGATGAGATATTTGCACCAATAGCTAGATATTCCACTATTCGTTCGAGTATTGCTCTTGTTGCTTCTCAAGGATGGAGCTTACACCAAATGGATGTGAATATTGTTTTCCTACATGGCTCACTTAAGGAGGAAGTCTACTTGGAACAACTTGAGGGGTTCGAAGGACACATGTATGCAAGTTGAAGAAAGCCCTCTATGGGTTCAAGCAAGCCCCCAGTGCTTGTTATGAGAGGATTGATAGCTATCTTATGAAGCTAGGAATTATGTAATGTTCCTAAATAGGAATACAAGTGATATAAAGCAAATAATTTGTGCAGTAGAATATAAAAACGAAATACACATTAAACACCCATGGAAATGTTGCAAATAAGGAACTCTTGAGCCATTTTATTACTTTTATGAAGGCAAAATACAATGGATAATAAGATGGTGCACCTGGGCTTGTCTTAATGGACAAGCATGACCAAACCCAGGTGAGGAAATGGCTGAACTGAAGGTTGCCCAACTACTACACTAATCTGCACTACGCTGCCTAGAAAACTACACTGCTGGCTGAAAAGGGACTGCAAGAAACTCCACCTCCAATGCTCATAAAATGCTACAAATTTAACCTCAACCTCCTTGACCAAAACTCACAAAAACCCAGAAAGGGTTTGGCCTATCTCCGAGCCAAAGTCGAACCCACAAAATGGTGCGAATTCCCCAGTTAACTAGCAATCCGCCCTATTATAAGAATTGGGATTTCAGGCCCAAATAGCATCTGCAAAATTCTAAAATTTTAAACAC
Source organism: Pinus taeda (assembly GCA_000404065.3). Taxonomy (NCBI): domain Eukaryota; kingdom Viridiplantae; phylum Streptophyta; class Pinopsida; order Pinales; family Pinaceae; genus Pinus; species Pinus taeda. Next base: position 175,724 of record APFE030637058.1, read on the forward strand.
AGACTCCTCTCAGAAAACCCAGAAAAACCCTCAAAGGAATTTGGCTAGTTTAGACTTTTGAAATTCAAACCCGTGGGAGCCCAACTTCAGCTGCAACTGCAAAACTCGGCCTACTGGAATCTGCATGTCAATCCTTCCGGAAATGGACCCAAAGTGTTGGGCTGACCTCTGCTATCAATCCCCTGACTTCCCGGATGGGCTTCCAGCCTATGGCACTTACTCCTTAGCTCCACGAAATTGCTAGACTGGCCCTCTGCGTTGTCTCCAAGCCTAGTAATTCGAACTGCTAGGATGTTGGTTCTACTAGCTCCAAAATTCACAAGAAAGGTTGGCCCTTTGTTGATCTCCCAATCCTCTAACTCTTCCGGCAAATGTTTGATTACTGATAGCTCCCAAACTCCCCCTACATATTTTCCAGCTAGCCAGAAATACACACTCCCTGTTGTGGCTGAATGGTAGTGCTGTAACAGACTCCCAGAACTCCTGAAATACTTATGGAATTGCCTCTTAGGGTGGGCACAGATGGTCCCCCGCAGTAGAGGTTGAATCACCCGCTTAGGAGATTCGTGGCTAAACAGCCGGTTGACTCAACTAAACAATAGAGCAAACAGTGAAGTAATTTTGATTGCAAGGTGTAAGAATGTATCCCAATGAGAGCTCCCTCCTCCTTTTACCTTTGTGGGTCTTCCTTGCCTCATGTGTGCCCCTCCCTCCAGCACTTCGAATTCCCTCCAATCCATTCGAATGGCCTAGTTCGAATTCCCGCATGGGTGGCCCCCACCTTCCACTAACAACCAAATTATGTCAAATTTCCTCCTAAGTCCCTAAGTCGAAAATGTTGGATTCTTTCCCTTAGCCAAAATTGTGCAAAAATGTGTGGAAACACCTTGTTACAAATGTGTTTGAGAAGGGACATGACAATTTACGAGTGACACTGACCCTAACCTATATTTGATGGTTGAGAATGACATGCCTCTCATTCTGGTCCTTTATGTGGATGATCTCTTTTTGACAAGTGCAGACCCTCTCATTTATCAATGCATGACAGAGTTGGCTTCCGAGTTCGAGATGAAGGACCTAGGACTTATGCACTTCTTCCTAGGCCTGGAGGTCTGGCAAAAGCTACGTGAGATTTTCTCTTCTCAAGGAAAATATATTGTGAAGTTGCTCAAGAGATGTTGGATGGTGGATTGCATGTCCGTGTCTACTCCGATGGAACTCAACTTCAAGAAGCTATGTGGAAGTGTTGGTGGGCCTGAATTGGCAAATCCTTCAAAATATAGACAACTTGTGGGGGCATTGATGTTCTCGGTAAACTCCAATCCTGACATATGCTTCGTTGTGAACATGTTGACTCAATTTATGGTCGAGCCCCATCACATATATTGGATTTCTGCTAAGAATCTCTTGAGATATATTCGGGCACAATCTATTATGGATTGAGATACACTACTGGGAATTTGAGGTTGTTACTTTTTGTAGCAACGGATGTGTTCTAGCCTTGAAATTTTGTGGAGAGGCTAGAATACATGAGATCTCCCAAACCCAGAAATCGTTTCTGGAAATTCCACCTAGAAATGACTTAATTAGAATATTAATGAGTTTTTAAATATTTCTTATGTTTAAACTTAGGGAATATGACTAATTAATCAGAATTAATTAAGTTATGGTGTGAATGTTCTAGAAACTCACACAGATCGACCTCAAGTTAATCCTAGCCATCGATTAAAATCTAATCTTGGTCATTGATGTCTCAATAGAGAATTATAAGAAGAGTCGATGGGGCTTGGAGAAATCACTTGAGTAGTTCGATTTCATGAGCAAATCAATTTCTTGAGTAGCAACATTTCGTTGTCGCAGAGAGAGCAAGAGAAATCGAAGCAGTGAAAGAGGGGCAGGGACAATGAAGCCAGAGGAAGGATTCCAATTTCGATGAGTGCATTTGCAGAGAGGCAAAGAAGCCACAGTGAGGCTGACGCAGAGCAGGGTAGTAGCCTCTAGAGGCAGAGTCGAAATTGCTAGGGAGAAGTAGAATTTCAATACCAGAAGTTGGGTAGAGGTTCCATAGGCCAATAGAGACGTTTTCCCAAACAACAGCTGATCAGACGGCTTGAGAAGTTGTTACGAGTTGTGTGCAGGGGCAACTGCACTAGGGTGACGTAGTGACTACGCAGAGGCAATTTGGACGGATCACTTAGACGTGATGTCAATGCCTGGGTTTGCCTATGGAGTGAGGAAATTCCTCACTAGATTTTTCTTGCCAGTATTTCTCTATAGTATTGCCAATTTCGGCATGCAGTTGTACTCAGATTATTTCACTGTTGCATAAAAATAAAACCCTCAACTACTGCACCGGTTTTCCCGAGTTGGTCTTTTCTGGGGACATTGGTCAAAAAATAACTGTGATTTTATGTGTATGTGCTAGTATTTCTTCCAGTGTTTATTTCTTCCATAGTTTATTTGTGTAGGTTGCAATGTGAATGATTCAGTATTTGTTGTAACAAACAGTAAATAAATTGTTAAGAATTAATTTAACAATTAGGAGAATTATTTCCAGTTGCTACAATACGAATTTTCCGATTTTTCATATGGTATTAGAGCACAGGGTGTTGCTACAGGGGGTAGCAACACTAGAACACATTCCTCGCTAAGAGGGAGGGTTAGTTTTTGTAGCATCGGATGTGTTCTAGCTTTGAAATTTTGTGGAGAGGCTAGAATACATGATATCTCCAAAACCTAGAAATCGTTTCTGGAAATTCCACCTAGAAATGACTTAATTAGATTATTAGTCAGTTTTTAAATATTTCCTAAGTCTAAACTCAGGGAATATGACTAGTTAATCATAATTAATTAAGTTATGGTGTGAATGTTCTAGAAACTCAAACGGATCGACTTCACGTTAAACCTAGTCATCGATTAATATCTAATCTTGGTCATTAAAGTCTCAACAGAGGATTATAAGAAGTCGTCAATGGGGCTCGGAGAAATCACTTGAGTAGTTCGATTTCATGAACAGATCAATTTCTTGAGTAGCAGCATTTCGTTGCCGGAGAGAAGCAAGAGAAATCGAAGTAGTAAGAGAGGGGCAGGGACAGTGAAGCCGGAGGAAGGATTCCAGTTCCGGTGAGTGCATTTGTGTTAAAATTGGTAACTAGGGCCAAACTCCATGTGGGTCATCTTATTTATGGCAGCTGATATTTTTCTTGGTCTCCTCTCATCAATAGGTGTAGGATTGATCTAAAGATCATCCGATTCCGCTAAGTATGCATAAAGATATGAATTTATTTGTGTTATGGGACAATTTGTCAAGGTTGGCCAGCAACCAAATAACCCCCACGTGTGCTCAATGTTTTAGTATAAAAGGAAGTGGCATGAGAGTCATTAGGACACACACTTCACTCTTGATTTCTCTCCACTCATTTTGGGTTTTTGTGGAAGAGAAATCTAGGAGGATGAAGCCCTAGACACAGGAGGAAAGGAGGCTAAACAAGGAGCCCTAGCCTCAGTCTAGCCGCAGTCAAGAAGAGATCTAAAATTGCCCTAGCCACAATTCTAAAGAGGATGGTCTACCTGCAGTACAAGAGAGCAGATCCCTGCATCTATACGCTGCCTAAAGGATGCCTAGCCACAGTCCAAGCATGGAGATATAACATGGTCGAGGAGGCCTATACACGTTGCCCTAATATGCAGGTCTATCCTGCCCTAGCTGCAGGTCTATCCTGCCCTAGCCGAAGGCCATTTCAGGTGACCGGATTGTTGGAAGGAGGGCCGAGGAGTTTTGCTAGAGGGTCGAAGCTAGGAGGGACTATTTTGATGACGTTTGAGGGTGGGCAAACCCTTAACAAGGTTGTTGCAAGCCTGTGGAAGCTTGTTGTAGCATGTCACAGGGATTGAGGACAGGCCGAGGACTTTGTAAGAGTTAGAAATGCCCAGGATTACAGTGAAGGATCTCATCCCCACAAGGAAGGGCAACCGCATCACCTTGGAGCAAATCTGGGCGAAAAAGACGGCTGGAAAAGGGACTGTGATATGCCCTAACCAGGGCTAGTTTGCAACAAACAAATTAGACCTCAAAACAGTGAGCTAAGGTATGTTATTTTTGACATTTCTTGTAGGTGTTGGATCATAGATGAGGATCGGATTTGGATTGTCTTAAGGCAGCCTATGGAAGTCAATGAGATGAGGGCAGATTAGAAGCCCTAGATTAGTGACAGTTTCCACAGTGGTTGGGCAGCAAACTTGGAGTGAGAGTTTGTTGTGTATTGGGTAAAAGTGTTGGCTATTCCATGGATCATAGTCTATCTTGTTGATGGGCTATGCCATAGGCCTTAGCCAACAGCTAAGGTAGTATGGCAGCGTTACTAAAGCAGTGTGGCAGCATGACAGAAGTAATGGTGCAACATGGTATAGATCAGTGTTGCTGGACATGGTGCAACATTGGTACAGCAATGGGACAACTATGGTACATGATGCAATACAGTGATGCATACAGTCATGATTAGTGAAGCATGATGAAATGCAACATAGTGATGATGGGTGCAACACAGTGAGGTGCAACATGATAATGAGGTGCAGCACAATGATAGGTGCAGCATGGTGATGGAGTCACCTTGGAGAATCAGTTGAAGCAGCATGTCTTCAACTGAGTTCAGTTACCTCATGTATCATCTTCTTAGAAATTATCTATGCTCCTACTTAGATAGGTCAAAGTGTTGACTTCTGTTGTAAATGTACTATCTCTCTCTCTGTTGAACTATTGAAAAAAATATAAGAAGAATTGATCAAGGGTTTCTCTGCATTGGGGTTTGTCCCTGGCTAGCGCCACATCTTGTGTCCTCTTGTCTTGGCTTTTCTTCTGCGATTTATGTTTATGTTCTATCTGCAATTTACTATTATGCTGATGTGATTGCTAATCTAGAAAAGATACTGAGCTAACTATGAAAATTTAAATAAATTGCTCTAGGCATAGAACATACCTAAAATTAACATAGTATCAAAGCTGAGGTGAAGACAAAGCCCAAGCAAGAATGAGAGAAATCACCGAAGACAGTTGGGAAAGGACAAAAGGCTCAATGGATTCCTCACCCCTCTTCAAATTCACCAAGGGTGAAGTTGAAGGAGAAAATATTATCAGAATGGCGCAGCAAAAGCTTCTGATAGCCTGTCTTAAGATCACTTCAATGGGAAGTCTGAATCTAAGGGTGGAAGGAAAGGCAGATGCCTTGCTTGCAATAAGTTCGAAGGAGTGTCTGAATGGTAGGGACACATCACTTGATGATAATAACAATCATTCCAAGGACATCTTTAATGATTGGAGGAATGACAGGTAATGCAGGTCATCAAGGAAATAGCTGACTCTTCAAAGAAAGCAAGGAACCCCAAGTATGAAGAATCAACTGTTGTTTCTGATAAGATAAAGAAGCATTATCTTATATTGGCCCTCTCCTCCAGACTCTTTGGGAATATGGCTTATTGATTGTAGTGCTTCAAGCCTCTTCATTAGATAGAAGGGTGCACTCTCCAATTTGGTAGAGATGGAAACAATCGAGGGATTATACTTTGAGTCAATGCCACCTATCTCGGAGAGGGTGTAGGGAATGTTACCCCTCAAATGAATGAGGGTAACTCGATTCATTTATAAGAATCTCTTTATGTACCCAATCGCAAGAAGAACCTAGTGTCCATTTCGGCAATGGAAGTCAAAGGTTTCAAGGTGGCATTCATTGATGGAAAGGTACGTGTTTAAAAATAGAATTTTCAAAGATGCTTTTATCTTTGAGTTCAGGATTGGCAATTTGTATCAAGTTGCAGGATGGTCCATTGGGGACAATGTCAGTTGACACATCTCATTTATAGCACTGGAGGTCTACTTATTATGGGGCCCTACCCGATGTGAATCAGATGGTGACAGGGATGCCTAAATTTAAGAAGACCATGAAGGTACATGTCTGAGATGTACCGAAGGAAAATCTTACAAGGGGACCATTCCCCTTATGTAGCAGGTCCACAGATTTGGAACAACCCAAGGGGTTTGAGATTCATGATCGGGAATCTCATGTATGCAGGTGTAAGAAAGCCCTCAATGGCTTGAAGCAAAACACCCCGAGCTTAATATGAGAGGATTGATAGCTGTCTGATGAAGTTGAGATTCACTAGGAGTGAAGCTGATCCAAAACATTGCTTGAAGGTTGTGGATGATAAACCGTTCATACTAGCACCTTCTGAGGACGACCTCTTTCTGACAGGTGCAGACCCTCTCATTTGCAAAAGTAAGAGGGAGTTGGATTCTGGAGTCGAAATGGTGAACTGCAAACCCGTGACTACCTCGATGGATCTTAACTTTCAGAGGTTATGTGGTAAGGATACCGGACCTGATTTGGGAAATGCCTCTAAGTTTCATAAACTCATTCTAGCATTGATGTTGTTGGTGAACTCCCATCCGGATATATGTTTTGCAGTTCGCATGTTAAGCTCATATATGTTTGAGCCTCACTAGATTGGTGCCAAGAATCTTTTGAGATATCTTCGGGGCACAATCTCTCATGGATTGAAATACACTGTCGGAAATGTGAAGCTGCATGATTATTCAAATGTTGACTGGGCAGGCAGTGTGGAGGATCGCAAGAGCACTTCTGAGTGTTGGTTCTCTTTGGGTTCTGCTTCGATATCTTAAATGAGCAGGAAGCAGAATTCGGTTGCTATAAGCACCGTTGAAACCAAATACATAGCTACGAGTATGACGTTGTGTGAATTTCCCTGGTTGCGGAAGCTCTTCAATGAGTTGTTTGACACATGATGGATACCACTGTGATCTTCTATGACAACCAACGGGGGATTCGATTAGGAATCCCATGTGTTATGATCGCTCCAAGCATATAGACATCAGATACCACTTTATCTGGGATATAGTACATCAATGAGCAAGAAGGCTCCATTGCATTGGGACTAATGTGCAGGTTGCAGACATTCTGTCAAAGCCCCGAGGAAAGGTCAAATTTGTGACTTTCCAGAACAACTTGAAGTCGTTGAGAGACCCTCTTATGAGGGTCCTGTATGATACATGCATTGAGCTCTGGGAGCTCTGGGGGCTTGGGGTACTTCTTGGAGCAACAAGCGACCATAAGGCGACTCACCCTCCCCTAATGGTGCGTTATGTATAGGGTGAATTGTTCAACCTTCCCCTGTGATAACCCGTGGCGACTTATGGACAGGATGAGCAGTTCTTCTGTCGAGGCATCTTACCCATGCAATCTGGGACTCATGGGAAGTATCTCTCATTTGGCCAATGAGTAGGGAAATGGGGTTAGGGACCATAGTAGTACCGATGGATGCATCATGTATCTACCGTACTCCCTATGCTAGGATGACCAACATTGATCTCGAACCAATTGGAACTGACTTCGAATCAGTAACAGTGATATAGCTCACTCTCTCTTGGAACTGATCTGAGATCAGTATGAGTGGTTTGAGACTCTCTCTCCTGATATTGATCTGGGATCAATGAAACTGACTTCGGGTCCGTAGGAGTGACATAACTCACTCTCTTTTGGAACTGATTTGGGATCAGTAAGAGTGGTATGACACACTCACTTCATATAGGACTAACTTCGGGTCCGTAGGAGTGACATAACTCACTCTCTTTTGGAACTGATTTGGGATCAGTAAGAGTGGTATGACACACTCACTTCATATAGGACTAACTTCGGGTCAGTAGAGAATGGTATGAGATATTCTCGATCAATTCTTCTTCTTCATGGTTCAGCAGAGCAGTGCAGGGCACTGATGGCAAAGATAGTACAGTTTGGCAGATGGATCAGCAGATGGAGTTCTCCATAGTTGAGAGGGAGTGTTAAAATTGGCAACTAGGGCCAAACTCCATGTGGGTCATCTTATTTATGGCATCCATAAAGATATGTGTTAGGATATTCCGACACATAGGAAATAGTTAAGTATAACTTGGTCTAGTGTAGACTTAAGTAAAGTGTGTTTCTTTACTATGTACTTATGTAACTTACAATCCGAGGGTCATGATATGTAGTGATCTGATGGTTCATTCTCTCCTCAGTATTACCGACACTTGATCCGTGGCTTAACACCCGATTGGTCCATGATCTCTATTTAAAGAGCATGGAGGGTCATTCGTAGGGTAACCGTTCATGAGAGAAACTTATGTAAATTTTCATTCTTTTATTAATAAATTGCCTGAAGTGGCCGCGTTGGCTAAGGCCGTGGATTGTTTCCCTCTTTGAGGGTTTTAACCACGTCAACAATACTAGGGTATTGATCTGTGATCTATTTGTGAGTGGTGTCCTTTGGTGTTCTGTCTGAGAAACTTACCCTATAAATTCCTACATGGTATCAGAGCTATTTGAGGGTTGCATCCATTGGTGATCCAAATCTGAAGTCGGTAGAACTGCATCCGACTGTCGTTTCCTAGATCTATAGTTTCTGACTGCTTTCGGGCGAGAGAACTGCTCTATTGTGTTGGGAGCATCTATTCCAGTGAGGAACCCCTTTCGTTTCACGCGAAAAGGTTTTCGGTAGCCCTAGCTACGTCGTTTTTAAGATCCGAAGGCAAAAAAGAGCTTTCTCAAGTAAGCACGCACCACAAAGGGGGCGGATTTTTTTTTAAAATATAACATTATCATTCATTTCCGCACATTCCTGCACTTCGTCGACATCTTCAACAACTTTTCTTCAAAAAGCCATAACTTCTTCACTTGGAAGCCGTTTTCAAAGCTGTTTTTTTTAATCAGCCTAATTTTTCGAGATCTTTCCATTGGAGCAGTTAGTTTCAGCATCTATAGCTTCAGTTTCTGTTAAAATGTTAAGTCCATGCCAAGTTATTCTTGACAACACCAACCACTTCTAATGGTGGTCCTACATTGTGGATTTACTTAGAAGTAAAAGTCTTTATAGAATAGCCTCAGACCAAGAAATCAAACCGAAAGATGAAAATAAGGTAGCCAAATGGGAAAATAGGCAAGATCAAACATATGGGTCGATAGGGATGTCTATTTCTCCAAACCTTAGATTCCATATCGCAGAACTTGATACTCCTAATGAAGCAACGAAACAAATCACTAAAGTTTTTGGAATTAAAAATGAACTTAGAGCCCATCAACTCGAAAATGAGTTGCTTAAATTGGACCCCAATAATTTTTCTTCCATTGAAGATTTTTTGTCCAAGTTCAAGACCCTTAGACTTCTCTTGGAAGGTGTTAAGGTTAAGAAAGAAGATGGTAACCTTATCTATTCCACTCTCACTAAGTTGGGACCAGCCTACTCTGTGTTTGTTTCCACGTTCCATTCTACAAGAGAAGCCTTCATTTCTCAAATACAAGACTACAAGTCACCTTCCTTTGATTCCTTTTGTGATTCTTTAATAAGAGAACAAGAAAAACTCTTACACCTTGGTCTTCTTAATCTTGGAAACTCTTCTAAGAAAGCCGTAGCTGCCCAGCAGCAACCAAATTCAAAGAATCCTAAGAAGTCGTATCCTAAAAAGAATGGTCCTAAAGCAAACAAGGGTCCTAAGCAATTTCAGCCTCAAAATGAAAAATCATTTCAACAAAATGATACGGCAAATAAAAACAAAGGGAAGAAGACTGATAGACATTGCCACTTTTGTAATCGAGATGGCCACTTAGAATCCAAATGCTTTAAGAAAATGGAAGCCTTGGAAGCAGCAATGAAGAAGCATAACATCCATTTGGAGCACTCTTCAACTTCAACTTCATCTTCAGGAATAGCACTTTCTGCATGTGGTTGTCAAACATCTCAGTCTAGATATGCACTAAATGTATCTTCTTCTTCTAATTCTCATGAGTGGCTCATTGATTCTGGAGCTTCTTATCGCATGGCAAAAAACAAAGCCATGTTTTTTTCTTTAAATGATTGTAACACCAAAAATATATATGTTGGTGATGATAGATCTCTTAGTGTTATTGGGACTGGAACTGTTCATATAGACAATGGTCAATTTAATGATGTATTGTGTTCCAACCTTACCTACAACCTTCTATCTGTATATCAGATAACTCATTCAGGTGAAGGTAAAATCATTGAATTTTCACCTCACGATGTTGTACTTAAAGACCTAAGAGATCCTAGACAGATTTTAGCTACTGGCATTACTGATGATTCTACAAGGTTGTATAAATTTAACAACTTTGGGTCATCAAATCTTCCCTCGGTATTTGTTGCTCATAATGATGAAGTGAGCAAACTTTGGCATGAGCGATTTGGTCACTTAAACTTTTGCTCCCTTCAGAATCTATGTAAAGAAAATATGGTGACAGGTCTTCTAATGGTATCTTGCAAAGATGGTGTTTGTTCCAGATGTGTACTCGGAAAATATCATCATGATAGTTTTGAAAAACGTGCCTCTTAGCACGCCTCAACCCCTTTACAGCTTGTGCATAGTGATTTATGTGGTCCACTTCCAGTTGTTTCATTCTTTGGCTACAAGTATTTCTTAACTTTCATTGATGACTTCTCTAGACACACTTGGGTATACTTCTTAAAACTCAAGAGTGAAGTATTTAACATGTTCATGGCCTTTAAGGCCTTTGTTGAAAAACAATCTGAACATCAAATTCTTAAGCTAAGATCTGATAATGGCGGAGAATATGTTAACAACAAATTCATCAGCTTTTGCACTGAGAATGGAATTCAAATGCAACATATTGTTCCATATACTCCACAACAAAATGGTGTCGCTGAAAGGAAGAATCACACCTTAAAGGAAATGGCTAATTGTATGCCTCAATCTAAAGGACTTAGTCTTAATTTTTGGGCAGAAGCAATTAACTGTGCAAATGACATAATAAATCGCACTCCTATAAAGGTTTTAAAGAATATCACTCCAGAAGAAGCATGGAGCTCAATTAAACCAGATGTAAGTCACTTTCGTGTTTTTGTAAGTGAAGCATGGGCCCATAATCCAGATGAGAAACATAAAGCTTTAGAACCTAAGAGAGAAAAATGTATTTCTGTTGGATATTCTGAAGATGTCAAAGGATACAGACTTATTCCATTGAAGTCCAAAAATGTTATCATTAGAAGAGATGTAAAGTTTTCTGAAAATATATCGGCCTACAAGCCTAGTTCGGCAGATGTGCCACCTCTCTCTATCCCTTCTTCTGAAAATATTTCTTCTTCAGATGATGACAGCGAGGATGACAATCCTCCCCCACCTTCTCAGGATCCTCCTTCAACTCCTCAGCTTCCAAAATGGGTCTGTGCTACTCGAGATGCAGCAGGTGCTCTTGCCGGTGATCCTACAAATCAGCGACGTACACATTCTCAGTTCGATAGAGCCTCTTCTTTACTAGCTTAAGCTTTAGCTAATTATGATCCTGACACCTTTGAAGAAGCTTCAGGCCATCCAGATTGGGACACAGCTACGAATCAAGAATATCGTTCATTATTGGCAAATGATACATGGGATCTTGTTCCTCTACCAAAGGGATGAAAACTTGTTAGATGCAAATGGGTTTACAGAACCAAGTATGAACAAGCTTCAAGCCATCCAGATTGGGACGCAGCTACAAATCAAGAATATCATTCATTATTGGCAAATGATACATGGGATCTTGTTCCTCTACCAAAGGGATGAAAACTTGTTAGATGCAAATGGGTTTACAGAACCAAGTATGGACCAGATGGAAAAGTTGATA